>JAGDQP010009484.1:18646-58916 GCA_022664845.1 Lepisma saccharinum | reverse complement strand
CTATGCACTAAGTTTATTCGAGAACGTTGGAAACTGGTCATGGAATTTCTCATCCGCAAGCATCTGAGAATCATGCCGCTGTTACTGAAGCATACTAAACTTAGAATAGAAGGAAAACGTTTCTGTTAAGAGGAATGTCAAGCCAAGATCTCCGACAAGAGATGGCGGCAGCACTATCACTGTAGTATATTTCTAATGTATTTGTATCGTTGCACGAAATTTCAATGTTGCTCCTACAAATTCAAGCCTACAGAGTTCAGACTTTCAGGGAAGAAAGTTCATAAGTAATTCAAGAGTTCTATCCGTGCAGATTTTTTAATTTCTTCCTTGTTCATTGTCGAAAGAGCTTCATTGTTATAGGCATAACAACAATGAAACGATTGCAACAATGAACAAGATAGAAAATGAAAAATCGGCACGGATAGAACTCTTGAAATACTTATGAACTTTCTTCCCTGAAAGTCTGAACTCTAGGTTTGAATTTGTAGGAGCAACATTGAAATTTCGGCCAACGATAATAATACATAAAACACATACGGAGATAGAGCTGCCATCTCTTGTCGGAGATCTTGGCTGTACATTCCCCTTAAGGATGATTTGGATAAAGGGCAAAAGGAAGTCTGATGTCTTGGCTTTTCTGATGTTACGTTTGTCGTGGTATGATCTATTGATTCAAATAAAGGTCGATTATGGTCAGTTCGGAGTCTGTACTGATTTGTGTAACCATTTCTAACCAAGTCTTTGTGTTCTAAGCTACTAGTCGATGTTATGAAATGTCTGTTAATGTGTTATTTAAAACTGAGATCTGTTTTATGTGTTATGCTACGGAGAATTGAGTCTGAATAAAACAACAGTTTTTGCAGTACACTTGGTAATTGTTTGTCACTTGTAGATAAAGTCGGGAGGAATATCACTAGATGTGGAGTATGGTTCTGGATGCAACGCAAAAGTTACTTTAGAGTAAGCTAGAGGTAACAGGCGTGTGGGCTCGTATTGAGCATAGAAATGCTTCAAATTCAGCAGGTTTACTTTGATACATTTGTTCCAGAGAAAAGTATTGGTCCACAAACTCGTAAGTAATTTTACCGAGCGGCCGTAGGTGAGTTGGTAGAGCGCTGGCGCCGCATTCGGAGGGCCCGTGGATAGAATCCCGCGGCCGGTCATCCTGGCTGAGGTTTTCTAGAGTTTCCCTCAGTCCCACCAGGGGAATGCTGGGATGGTATCTTAACTCAAGGCCCTGATCACTAACTTTCCCATTGTTGTCCCAAGCTTTAGGCCATAGTTACCTCTTAGGCTTAAATAAATTTAAATTCAAATTTGAAAGTAATTATACTTTGTATCACTCTTCTGCCAGAGCTCGCTTGAGCCATGACTAGTCTCATTATCGTCAATTGTCTGGGTTTGTGGACATGAGTGCTTCTTAGACGAAAGCAACAACACTAACAAGGGAACCTTTTTGACTGCTCAGCGAGTTTTGACTTCGGACATCTTTTTGGACCTTATTTGAAGAATATAGATAGCGAAAATAACACGCATAGAGTCGCACTCTGTCATATATTTCTGTCCCGAATAAGTCGATTCGTGTAATTTGAGCTACTTTTAAGCAGTATAATCAACCTTGAAGATTAAACTTTATATTAACTAAATGAGTTATCAGAAGCATTTCCGTAGATACTTTTACGTGTAGAACACAAATTTCACCATGAAAATGTTCGCAAATTGAATGTTTTTCATACAAACTCCAGTTTATGATCGAAAATAAACAAAATTTCATAGAAAGTAATGCCGTAAAGGAGCAACAATACAACTATGGGAAAGGGGATTATAAATACATAAAAAGAATGGTTTCTAACACCTTTTTGGGGTTCTAGGTTGCTTGCAATCGCGAAACCACTGATCGACTACACGGTTTTTAGGAAGCGAATCGAAACGCTGGAGCGAGCATAGCAAAAAAGCGAGTTCACCTCATATAGATGAGTAGCAAAATCGTTCCGATGCCCAGCGGTTTCGCAATTTGGCGACCTCGGCAAGGCTTGGGGGCTCCGTTACGTTCTTAAATTTAATTGTTAAAAAAAAAAAAACTATTATAAAGTTTGTAAAAATATGTTGTAATTATAAGTAAAATTAGAATTCGTTTGTTGAACTTTAAAAACCTGAACAATAATAACGGACTTGATTTGTTTGCATTTATCTTAAAAAAAAAAAAAAAAAGACGAAAACGTGAAATGATGGAGAACAAATGCATTGAATCACTTTTTAATGAAAAATCAAAGAAAGTGAAATCTGCTTAGATTGAAAATGCTCGTTCACAACTTACTTGTATAAGAGGGATCGTAAAGAGGAATTTGTACACTCTAAAGAGCTCTGTATAGCATAAGGAATACGTATGATATTCATATATAATTTTGAACGCACAAGTGATGCAAGACTTGCAGGGTTTCTTTAATTTGATTTCCTGCCTTCCTGGCTCACTATCCTAGGTCCAACTGTGTTTCACTGCCAGATGATTCTTCACTAAGATACTCACTCTGAATAGCTCCTTGCGATATCTTGGACCAAACTTGTACAATGGATTTTAGTTCTTCGATTATTTTCCCGTTATCTACGCTGGGATTGAACTGAGAGATTTTCGTCATTGCATTTGAGGGTAGTTTGCCTCAAACGAATTGTTTCGTAGGAGACTAACTTAAACAGTGAAAGATCATCATTGCGAACTTTTTTTATTGAATTCATTTGAATTGCCAATAAGGAAGTGTGTAGTCACAAGATCAACTAAGACTGGCTCCGATATTCTCTCTGTAGCCGCTTTATCTTCAGCTCAATAATGAAAACGACCAAATACACGTACAGTAGCATCACTTTTACTGTTCCACCTAACAGTTCCAATGGCAACAAGACGTGCACCAGGGTTCTGTTTTATATACATATTAAGGCGTTTGTAGGACTCTGAGAAATATCTGTGTTTCCTGGAGTAATCCAAAAAGGATATGGAAGCTGGAAGGCATTGCGCCGTATCGCAAATCACAAGGTTTAAAACGTGGACATAACACCACGTGTGAATATGGTTGGGGCCCCTGAAGCCTTGCCGTGACGCTGTTATATTGGCCACTCAAATTCGAAGCTCTATCAAATAAATTTTCAATGCACTTTGTCATATCTAGTTCAGCTTCGTTAAACGTATCGGTCAAGGTTTTGAAGAGACCATCTCCAGTTGTAGAGTTTACACATTTTAGTCCTATCACTCTTTCTTTCACTTCTGTTTCCAAAATATATCGAATTACTATTACACACTGGTCAAAACTGGATACATACATTGGCGTATCCATTAGTACGGAAAATTGATTAGCTTTTCTAATTTCATTGCAAATTATGTCTTGCATCTCCTTCTTAATAATACGGATAATTTTGCCTATTGTACTTTTGCTTAAAAATGTTATTTGTTTTCCCCTTCCACTTCCTTTCCCATTCTCTTTTATTCTAGATTCATGAAAAGATTTGCTTTGCTCAATAATTTTCTTCATATGATTACTCAAAGTCTGGTCGTATTCACCAAGAAGAAGAACGATTTCTAGAAAGTTCCCGTGGTTGACATTTGGATCATCTAAGTTATATGCACCCTCCTCTTTCCCTCGGAAAACAACGTCTTGTTTTCCTATTAATTTAATCACTAATTAGAAAGGAAACTACTTTTCTTCTTTCCGTAACTTCCTTCTTTCTCTTCTCAATTTGCTTTTCAAATAACATGTGTTCAATTGCATGACCATGTTTGTAAGAAATATATGTTTTCAGTTATTCTAAATGTACGTTTGACCTTTCGTGTTCGCCAACTGTCTGTCTGATATGCCTAAAACTGTTGAGACCTTGGCAAAACACAGATGATTCGTCACTAAATGCGAGACATATGCTACAATATAACTTTTGGTTCTAGCTCAGTCAATTTCTTTTTGTAACTTCATTGTTTCCAAGGTTAACAAGTAAAATTTTATCGTCAAAATGTAGTTATTTCTTATAATGTTCTTGATTGGCCTGGAAAGGGTGGAAAGAAAAGAAAGTTTCAAAATGGCGTGTTCCTGTTTTTTTTTTTTTGAAAAATTCAGTTTCTTGTTCATCTTGTTCTTCGGGAAAATCCACTTCTTGAGTAGGCCAATTAGAATAAGATATTTGGCCCTGTTTCTCGTCTAAATTAGTGCATGCTTCTTTCTGAATCTGAGCTGTATCACTATCAGATATATTTTGGTTTCTCTCTGCCAAGGATTTGTCTTCAATACTTGAGTCAGTGTTGGGTACAGAACTTTGCAAATTTGTCTCATGCTTGGATATAACATGAGACCTGTACATTTTCTTTCGAAGTCAATCAATGAATCTGGTGACAAAAAAAATTGTTATTTTTGTACATGTTGATGCAGCTTCTTCTCTTTGTCGAGCTCTTTTCTCTTGTCGGTATTTAAATACAGATTTTCTGTTTTCCTTTCCTTTATCTTTCGTACCTTCCATTATCTCAAAAATTTTATTTTTGCTATGTAAGATAGTATTCAAATTCCTACATGGGTGTTTAGTCCACGATTCCTAGAGAGAATTGAAGAAATGATCAATTCTAGAATATTTAAAACACGTTTACTGATGAACAACTAATTTATATATTTGCTAGTGCGGGCGTGAACTCGTTTTCAAACCCGGCCTATGCTACTTAGCAAATAGATATTTAGATCTATTGCACCAGTGACCTTCGCGCTTACTCATTTTAAACAATATTAGTACTTCAAGGAGCTAACATAAACTGTTACTTATTAAAATGCCCATATTGGTGTGTGAAATAACGGTATAAGTTTACTTTATTAGGTACCGGTACCTTTTTTTTAACTTTTTCAAGAAAGTAGTCAAATGTAATGGATTGACTTGGATTAATACAAAAAGTGGACGTGTTTTTGAAACGCGGAAAGCAAAAATAAAGCGTTCGGATGGATTAGGTTAGGTTACCTAATTTTAATTAAATAACTCAGGAACTTTCATTTTACAGTGATATTTAAAAGTTTGATCCCCCCTCACTAGATGACGCTACAATTTCCCTATCTCTCACATGTTATAATAATTTCCACACGGAAAAATAAAATTACTCCCGCAATTATGGAACTATAATTTTGAAACTTTACCCAGAAGAAAGTCATAAGTATAGAAAGTGAATGATCCGTGCGAATTTTCAATATTTAGCTTCGTTTATTGTTGAGAGAGCTTCATTTCTGCAGAGGGCTTCATTAGCAAGGGCTAATTTAATGAAGGGCTAGTGATTGATGCGTTTCAAATTTTCGAAATCTTATTAATTCCATTGTTTCTGGGATTTAACTGTTGCAGAGAAAATACGTACTTCACTAGATATTATGAACAATATAAAAATGAAGCTTTATCACCTAGGAGTATATATGAAGGTTTAGTAATCGATACGTTTGAAATTACCGTAAGCGGCACGTCAAACTGAATCCACAAAGGAACAAGTTCTGTAGTCAAATCTTTTGATGCAAAGATGGTAACTGTTTCGTCCTTTTTTCGACGGATTTGTATCCAAGGTTTGCATAGAAAATTCTCACAAAATTTGCATAAACAAAATGCATAAGAATGTATTTCAAATGTAATGATTTGGGTAAATATGTAAAGTGGAGGAAGTTTTGAGGCGCGGAAGGCCCAAATACAGGAGGGGAAAAGTAATTTTGTAGCTTATGTCCTCAGGGTACTCACTTGCTCTCTACGCGCACAAGTTACGCTTTCTCCAACGCCAGGTGACTAAGAAGAAAAATGTAGTGGAAAAATCATTAGCCCATGTTCATCATGTGTGGTAATCATGAACAGAATCAGTACAAGGGGACATATTACGTTTTCTAAAACCATTTCCACATATTGGTAAGCGTTACGAAAACTGTTCCCCATATGTGCAACATTAATAAATCTGGTTTTTCATTCAGTACAAGGGCCAGTGCATTTTTACCATTTCTAAAGCAAACTAACCTAGCAGTACTTAACCGGAAGTCAGTATGTATGGGGGACCAGTTAACGTAACGCTTCACTAAATATTTTCACTAATTCTGGCCCCTAAAGGCAGCTCAAACTGTCCGATAAAATGTTCCTAATCCTAACTGCGAAAAAAAAGTTAATAAAATGTTATAACTTGGGCTGATAAACAAAGTGGACGTGTTCTTGAGACGCGGTAACCAAAAATAAAACCAAGCGAGTAAAAGGTGGGCGGCATGCCGTAGGTGGGTATATAAGTGGTCAGAGAGGGCTTCGTGTCTTAAATTTCAGAAAACACATTTTAGATAGAAGGAAAAAAGGACTACAAACTTTTTCGGCTTTGAAATTCATTCTGTTGTCTCACACTTCATTTAGAGTCAAAACTAGAATATACCTATCTATTCTAAGACCGACTATAACATATGGGCATGAATTGTACAATTCCAA
The DNA here is from genome assembly GCA_022664845.1 of Lepisma saccharinum. NCBI lineage: Eukaryota > Metazoa > Arthropoda > Insecta > Zygentoma > Lepismatidae > Lepisma > Lepisma saccharinum. Next base: position 52,469 of record JAGDQP010009484.1, on the reverse strand, counting down.
TATAAATTTAGAATACTTTAAAAAATTTGAAAGATATTGGCTGAGAGTGTCGAGGAGGCTTTGGAAAACTGAGAAGGAAGAATTATACAAAGATATACATTTTCCATCAATCACAGAATACATGGACTTATGCAAAGAACGATATGCAAATGCAATCAAGAACAAGAAATTTGCCATCATTAACTTCCCGAAACAACTGAATGTGAAAATAATACGCCGTCAAATCACTTTACAAGAACTAGCAAACTAAATAATTAATACACAGAGAACGAATTAGTTCAAATAATTAATTACCAGCTCATATTTACTAAGGGCACTTCAAATCCAAGAACTGGAAACCGAGACGCATCATTTCTACAAAAATAGATACTTAAAATGATTTCATGTTTCATATCAACTTGATAAATTTCCTTTTCCAAATCCTTAATAACCTATACTTATTTCACACTAGACAGACAGACAACCAAATTAAATTAACAATAATTTTTCTCAATACATTCTCAAGTATATAATACCGGTATCCTGTGCAGTTTCTCATCTCACTTGGCTTCCAATTAATTTAAATACAGTTTATTCAAATTTAAAAGCTGGCAGACAGTTTGTTTCCTGGATGTTTGCGTGGTGCGGGGGGTGTTGTCCTGGCGCGGAATCTGATTCTACTTACATTCTAAATCAATCATATATCATACCAATATCTCAGATATCTCTATGGACGAAAGTGGCCTAAAGGCCAGAAGTCCTGACCCGGTGGCCCTGAGGGCCTAAAGGTAATTTACATATTTGTTGTTGTTCGTGTCTTTAGAGTGCGCGCGAGCGAAGCGAACATAGGTAACAGTAACACATACCTTTTCACTGTCACTCCACACTGTAAACGAAGAATAATGTTTGAAAAACGTAATATGCTCGCTTGTACTCATTGTTCATGGTTACCACGCATGATGAACCACCAACGATTTTTCGCTCACATTTTCTTGTTAGTCACCTGCTGATGCAAAAGAAGTAACTAGAGAGCAAGCGGGTACCCTGAGGACCTAAACTAGAAAACTACTCTCTCTGTTTTATTTTGGCTTTCCGCGCCTCAAAGCTGCCTACACTTTATATATTTGCCCAAGTCATTGCATTTGAATCACTTTTTAATGCATTTTCTTTGCCTGCCATCTTATCTCCTATAACACACACAATGAACCACTCATTGACTAATGGCAGTTTCCCTTCTACGTGGAAACTAGCTAAAGTTTTACCGTTACCGAAAAAGACTGTTATAAAATCCATTAATGACCTTAGACCAATAAGTATATTGCCAATATTTTCTAAAGTAATCGAAAAATTAGTGTCCGAACAAATTATTTCTCAAATTGATAGCGCTGGCATTCTGCCGTCTGTCCAATCTGGCTTTCGTAAATCGCATAGCACTTCCACTGCTTTGTTAGATATTACTGATTTTGCGTTACGTGCACTAGATGACGGACATGTAGTTATATTAGTTCTATTGGACCTCTCAAAAGCAGTTGAACTTGTCCATCATGATGTTCTTTTAGCAAAATTGAATTACTATAACTTATCTGACAACACACTAAAATGATTCAGTTCTTATATGTTAAATCGAAAACAACAGGTTACTTTGCATATTCAGCAACATAAAGTTTCCGAAGCAATTATTGTTGACAGCGGTGTTCCACAAGGTTTGATTCTGGGACCATTATTGTTCACTCTATATTCCGCAGATATGGTATCAGTTATCAAACATGCAAAAATTCACTGTTATGCCGATGACACCCAATTACTCATAACAACATTACCTGAGAACATATCGAAAGCGGTTGAAACTCTTAACCAAGATCTAAATGCAAGTACCTAACCAAGATAGCCGGTACGTTAACAATGGACCTGTAATTAACCCGCTAAAATGTATGTACACTGTTCTGGGAACTTCTCAACAACTTAAAAAAATCACGCCTTACGATTTAGACTTAGAGTTAATGGACTCAAACATTAAGTATTCAGAATACATAAAAAATGTTGGAATAGAAATCGATGCGAAATTAACCATGAACAAACATATGTCTACCCAATGTTACAAAGCCGTAGGGGCGTTAAGAAATCTTTATAAAATTCGAGACTGCTTATCACAAGATGTAAGACTCCTCACACAAATGTTGGTACTATCGTTATTCGATTATTGTGATACTGTCTATGGTTCACTTCTTACAATAAACCAAGCTAAGTTGGTACAAAATTCTTGTGTCCGCTTCTCTTTTGGCTTAAGAAAATTTGAACATATTCTGCCAGTTCTCAATAACAACAATTTACTGACAATGTCAGGAAGATGGTATTTACACTATTGCTGTGTTGTTTTTAAAATTCTTAAAACAGAATGTCCCGAATATCTGTATAGGAAACTAATAAATAGATCTGCTTTTCATTCTTATTCGACACTCTGGAATAAGAACTCGGTCGTTTCTTTTCTCTAGGAATCCAATGTAGTACATTTGTCGTCCACCTTCCATCTGTTCGTCTAGCTATGTGACCGGCCCATTTCCACTTCAGATTCTTCGCAGTCTTGATTACATCCTCTACCTTTGTTTGTGCGCGAATCCATTCATTTGTCTTCCTTTCCCTCCTGGTTATTCCTAGCATGCATCTTTCCATTGCTCTTTGTGTGACTCTCAATCTTTGAGGGTTTTTTTTTTACTGTTTAATCTAAAATACATTTACTTCTGATACGAAGAGGATTTTGGACCTTGTACTTAAAAATGCAACATCTAATAAATTCAAAAGTCAAAATCAACCTACATTTATTGTGATTCCCCCACCTTTCATGGGCCCTAACTCCGCCTCTATTCATTTCCGCACAAAAATTCAAGGACATCTGAGTTCTACGAATCTTTCTATATACGTCCTACGTAGGTTTCAGTGAGCATACTCATGTTCTAGATAGTTAAGTGAAATTCTTCATTCAGAATTATGTGGCAAAACATTTAAGATAAAGTACTCCTTAAGATGAATTATATTACTGTTTTCTAAAACAGCTTGATACAGTTTTCATCTAAACTGCTGTCCAAAATAATCCCTTTCTTACACAGATGGGGTTCCCTAATCTTGAAGAGAACAATTTTAAAGCTTTTCGGACTTAAATACAACCTAATTATAGTGTTTAGACTTTTTTCTCAATATTTTCACGGACATTGTCTTCCAAAACAAAGTAACGTCCAACGTAATTAAGTATTAGCTATCTCACAATAAGCTGTCCTCTTTTTGTCCCCAAAATAACCGACCAGAGCACAAGAGTATTTCATAACTTTTATGTTTGAAAAAAATGTAAATAATTTTACTGATTTAGACCAATGCATAAACACAAACAGTGTCACTAACTTAAACAGAACATCGCTAGGGAACCAAATACGTAACAAATACACAAATTTTGGCCTGGAATCCAAATACAACTCCATCTCTGGTTACAACGTTCAGAAAAGCGATCAAGTAGCACTTCACTATCTTCAACTCAAAATCCGCTCCTGGTAGGGGGCGCATTAACCATCCATTGAGGAGGGCGCACCGGCCCGCTGCCTAAACCTTAAATGCCTAAAGACCATGCCGGCCGGGTAGCGTGATTTTATATTACAGGAGACTTGTGAACGGAGGAATATTTCTCATGATTGGTTCGTTGTAGTTTACGGTGCTACGATAAACGAAGATTTGAAATTGTATACTCTCACGCAAAACTGAGTAGAACGACACCGGTCATTATTGGGTTGTCAATGATCACTCAAATGGTCTTCTGTTAAGAGTTACTATTGTTAATAGGCTGGAATTAATGTGTGTTTTTATCCGCTAGTTTTCGTAGAAGGAGAAACAATAATAATCATTTTATAATACAGCCTGGGATTCCTAAGATTTGATGAAAGTATTGTCTCCAATTCATTTTTCAGTAGTTCAGATTCAAAAGCGTTATAGAGGGTGGCACGGCAAAAACTATATTCTAAAATGTGATGATTTCCGAGGCCTCTTGTAAAGAAATGCCCTCAACACTCTATTTCACATGCACATACAAAACTTTTCGGTCAATTTATTTCGTGACTGTCGAGAATACTTCTGTAAGGGTTAGCTTCCAACACGTTGCTTCACATATACAGGATGGTCTAATGAAATTTGTCCACTTTATTGTTTACTTCGTGACTGCTGGGAGGTCTTTTGTAAAGAAATGCTCTCAACGTCTTGTTTCATATGTATACTATATATATATGACCTTACTATAACACTCCACCCAAGTCATTTGACGAAAGCCAAGAAGTCTTCTGCAAAGAAATACCCTCTACAACCTATTCACCATGAGGCCCTACAAAGTAATAATAATAATAATCCAGCCCGCATATTTGCTAATTGTTAAGAAGTCTCTACAACGAAATGCTCTCGACATCGCGATTTACATATACAAGGCAAACAAACTCCTTAGATGAAAATGAAACAAGTGAGGCGGAGTCCAGTCGGAGTAGGGATTCCGCCAGGATTTTCAGTTTGGCGGGGCGTAAAGCCGAAATTGAGAGGGTGTAAGTGGACTTTTGCATGTTTTTTATCGATATTTGACCACAAAAAATAAAGTTGGAGAGTGCTGTCAAGAATTTGGGGGGTAGCTCCTCCACAGGGGGATCCAACGGAATCACTGAATCGGGGGACTGTATACATGTGCTTCAGCAGCGAGCGTTCAGTTGAGATTTATGTGTCGCTGGAAAAGTTTCGCAGTCTTTTCGAATAACTTAACAAGCTTCGTAGTTCTAGTTCCTGAGTTGAAAGATGTCGTCGGACAGACATGTTGGTAATATAACACTCCTCAGCTTTAGTTGCTGAGATCAAAAAGCATTCAAGATAACCTTTAAAACTCCCTGTGTTTTGAAAATACCCACATATACGAACCAGTAATATATCTCTTACAATGGTAAACTTGTAATTTTTGTAGGATAATTATAAACGAGGCATTAGAGATACTGTTAGAAGAAAATGTATATCATTAGGGTGGATAATCAGAATTCAAAATGTGATCTGATTGGGTTGACAATGTTGCAAACCACTTTTTTTTTTCAAATGGCAGTACGTTAACTTACATGATGTTTGATATATCCGTAAAGATCATGATAAACATCATGTGTTAAGCAAGAATACAGTGTTTCGAACTGTGAATAAAAGAAACGTTCAAAATTGAATAACCAAGAACAACTGGTCGCGAAGAATGTCTATGAGAACAACTAATAACTCAGTTAAATTGTACCAGCTCCGAAAAAATGAAGCGGTTGAGACGGGTAGGCAGTGACATATTTATGTGGGGCGAGGGGTACGGAGCTTTAGGACAACCGAAAACTTTGTTTAATGCACAATTAGCGTAACTTTTTGCGTATTATTATATATTTAAAATATTTTTTATCTAAACACATTTTGACCCCTCGGAAGTACCTATTCTAAGGAATTTGTTTGCCTGATAATAGATTTTATTAAGGAGATGCACTCCGTAATACTCTTGAGTAATATTGCAGCTTAGCTACTTTTGCATCCTTATAGCTCCATGAAACGTACAAAAATGGGTTCAAATACCAAAAAGAATGCGTAATCTTCAAGGGATTATGTGATTTCTGGACGTACAAAACCCATGGTTACTGCTCGTCAGGTTTTCCTTCAGATATATACTGTTAAATATACTGCGAATGTATCTAGTTTCATTATTTGACATGGTAGAATGCAAAATATGACACAAAATCAGGGGGAAATTCGAGCCAAAAGGAAAAAATATAGAGGGCGTTATATGTGTCCTTGCACTCACATCATTCACTGATTTTACAACATATTCTGCACTATATGCATAAGAAACTATACAAATCATAACATTCGGAGTACATTCAGCGACTGAAGCAACAAAAGGTGCCTTCATTGAATACTTGTGATATGTATTATATAAACTTGGTACACTGCTCTTCCATCTCAGGCATGGTTGTATTAGTTTGTACTAGAAGTAAAACTAAACATACATATTTGAAACTCCGATATTATTTTTGGTACATACTGTACATTTGGCGATGTTTAAGTGCATCACCTATAATGAAAAAATCAGCTCTATATATCCGTACCGTGCCTGTGATTTTTTAAAGCAAAATAAATGTTATTCGTAACATGAAGTGCGCAATGAGTATTCCTCCGAATGCCACCATGTCTGTAGCTGTTGATCAACTCGAGTGCGTATTTAATGAAATATAATAACACATGGCTTTTCGTAACACTCTTTATATTGCTGGTTCTTCCTAGGTATTTATAGAGCTGTGTGTGTGAATTATTTGCAACGGAATTAGTAATGGTAGTATAAAGTGCACATAAGGGCTACCACAAGCTGCCCATAACCCTGACATGATTTGTAGATTTATCTTCGCAATGATATATGAGAGCTTGAATTAATAACTTCCAGGCAGTGGCTTGAATTAAGAACTTGCATTCCTACAGATACTAAAATCCGTCGAAAATACAAGAAATTTAACAAAATTAGATTTGAGATTTTACTCGCATTTATCTGATTTTGTGTGAGAAGCTACATTTAAAAAGATTTAAGATTCTATTAAATAATTAGGTCTAGTATAATTCACATAGTATTATTCTTGTTCACTGTATTACGAGCTCATGTACTGCGCTGTTTCACAAGTGCTTAGATTTTTTCAGATGGGTTTATATAACTGACCCTTCCTGTTTATACACATACACTACATCGGTTACCGGTAGTTACGATGATCGGTATGCACTGGGTGGATTCGTTTCCTTAACCTCTCTTTTTATTTAAAAATACTCATCACTTGTGAAACAGCACAAAACATGCACCTGGAGCGTTCAGAAGGCAGAGTAAAATTGTGAAACTTAAATTTGTTTCTGTCACCTGTAATCTCTATAATCTCTGTCTTTCTGTTTCTGTAATCTCACGGCAAAGCCTCAGTTTTCTGTATTTTCGATGAATTTTCTTATCTCTATGAATACAAAGTAGTTCCTTATATTGGGTGCTTCCTATACATAGCGCCGAATGTACTCCGAATGTTATGATTTGCATAGTTCCTTATGCATATAGTGCAGAATACGTTGTAAAATCAGTGAATGATGTGAGTGCAAGGACACATATAACGCCCTCTATATTTTTCCTTTTGGCTCGAATATCCCCCTGATTTTGTGTCATATTTTGCATTCTACCATGTCAAATAATGAAACTAGATACATTCGCAGTATATTTAACAGTATATATCTGAAGGAAAACCTGACGAGCAGTAACCATGGGTTTTGTATGTCCAGAAATCACATAATCCCTTGAAGATTACGCAGTTTTTGGTATTTGAACCCATTTTTGTACGTTTCATGGAGTTATAAGGATGCAAAAGTAGCTAAGCTGCAATATTACTCAAAAGTATTACGGAGTGCATCTCCTTAATAAAATCTATAATCAGGTAAATAAATTCCTCGCCCCACATAAATATGTCACTGCCTACCCGTCTCAATCGCTTCATTTTTTCGGAGCTGGTACAAGGACGTTTCGTAAACTTCCCTTTTTATGTCATTTTAGTGCTAATTACTTCGCTAGTCTCAAAGAAATACGAGTAGTTAAGTTTAAGTTTCAACAAACACCACCCGGGACACGTTCCCGACACTCCGTGAACTGAACCTTCGCATCCGGCGTCAGGTTAATGAACTAACAGGCTCTCGTATATTAGGTACAAATTTACAAAAACAATCTATTTTTCTATTCACGTTAAACCAACAGGTTCCACTTCATATTGCTAATTCTGTTACCTCATAATCTGCTTAAATATCTCTCCTAAACAATTACTGATATCTGTGTCATTAGACCACATTAACTGCGAATGTAAGCATTTAATCTGTATTATGCTCATGGTAAAGGTTAAGGTAGTGTTTGATTTGTTAAAAATTACGAAGGGGGAACATAAAACTAGTATTTGCTTGTAACTTTCAACCTACTATCTGTTTGGGTAGAAATATAAAGATTTATCCCTGGTTGGGATGATATTCGGAATCAACTACCGAGGATGAAATTCTCACGCACCAAGGAAAATCTTGGAGGGTTTTGTCAGTATCTGCTTGAGCGAGTCTCTCTAGCTAGTAAATTTATTTCGCTATTTTCATTTTATGCATTGAATAAATATTAATATTAAAATTTTCTTCATATAAATAATCAATGCATGTATCTGCAATATAAACTAACACGATCATTTTATCACCGACAAAGATTTTTAAGCAGTCTTTAAAACCTAATAGTGAAGATGCGACCAATTAATATACATAAAGTTTTATTAATATAAATATTTATGTCACTAATATAAATATTTATGTCACTTATCAAATTTGTAAATTCTCCGGATTATGACGAGGATATATTTTTCTTTTTCCATTTAAGTGGAAAATTGTAGCTTTAACATTTGATGGACAGATTCACTCCCATACTTGGCTTCGATTTTTTAAAATTCATTTTAAGGCCTTTAGGCAACTATGGCTCAGGCCGTATGGATGATGATGGGATGAATTGGTGGAATGAAGAAAGTGGGAGGAAACGGGAGCACCTCGAGAAAACCCACGCACACGTTGTTTGTTCACCACAAAACCCACATAGCATGAGCAGAAATCGATCCGACGATCCCAATACCAAAGGTGAGTACTTGGCTTCGACATAGGCTCAATCCCATATGCGTGTATAATAATTACATCTGATGGTACTAATGATGAACCTAGAGGATGGGGTGAGAGAAATCCCCATTGAGCAGAATTCCCCATTCCAACGTGCTTGAGCAGAGGGTGTTGGCTTCATACCAGCAAACAAAAGAATTACCTTCTTTAGGGCTTATAAGTATAACATGCCTAGAAAATCTTTTCGCTTTCGGGAGGACACTAATGATAATAATAGTGAAAATAGTCATGAAAGTGTACCATAGCTGACCCGAACTTGATACAAGGCGTAACGAGTCGGGAAGGGCGTAAGCCATAGTGCTGTTACCGCCCATAAAATTCATTTTGTCATTTATCTTATAACAAGTAATGAATATTCGGGAGGTTCCGATTCAATACCAACGACCTACCAACAATACAAGAATTTTAAGGATTTCGTCTCAATCACACCAGACAAATGCTGAGATGGTATTTTCAACTTAAGCCCTGGTTGACTCCTTTCCGCATCCTTACTCATACCCTAACCGACCTGAGCGATGATACTTAAAACTCTCAAATTGAAAGTACGTATATATCGGACCTCGTGGCGCAACGGTAGCGCGTCTGACTCCAGATCAGAAGGTTGCGTGTTCAAATCACGTCGGGGTCATGAATCTTTTAGTGCCATTAAATGTAAATAATTCGCAAACTCTTTAATTGCGTTGAATTTTATTTGAGACTTTTAAGCAACTTTAGCTTAGGCCGATTGGATAATGATGAGAGAATTGAGGAGGAATGAATGAAGCAATTGAGAGGAAACGGAAGAATCTCGAGAAAGAATTCACGCACCCAGTGTTTGTCCATCACAAACCTCACACGACACGACCCGGTATCGAAACGAGGACCCCACGCACCAGAGGTGAACGCTCTACCACTGAGTCACCACGCACCTAAATATTCGTAATTTAGAGAGTTGAAGAGGGCCTTGCTGACCTCGAGTAAATTTTCTAGTGTTGTCCGGAGATCGTATTTGAGGTTCAGCGTTGCCACCCGTCCCGATTCTGTCGGAACCATCCCTATTTTCTACTCGTTATCCCGAGTCCCGATGCAATGTTCGTTGGGACCAGGGTTGTCATTGTCACCTTTCTCTTCAAGAAAATGGGGACAGTGTCTGCACCAAGGGTATATAGGAGTTACCATATTCTATAAGAACAACCAGGAAAATTTGATAAATCGCTACAGCAATGAAGTGATCTCGCTATATTCACACTGTAACTTTAAAGTCAAAAATGCACTTGTAAGTACGAAGTACTACTGGACTGATCGTTGGCTTTATAAATTAGAATATGTGAAACAGCGAACCGAGGGGACAATCTCAATCGTCCAATTCCAGTCTAATGCAATACTGACAAAATTTTCAGTTCTACCGGTAATTCAGATTTTTATAATTGTCATCGCTATTTGGCCTGCTTTTAATTATGCCTTAATTTCTGCAATAAACGGAAATATTATATACAAATTACAGCATGTACTATTATGTGCACAGTTTGGTACGTTCATAACTCAAGAATGAAAACAAATAAAAACGGACCACACAGCGATAACAAGCTTAGAAAAACAGTTTGAACATAAAATTTGTTCCATATTGGATCCGAGTGGGAGTCGGGATTGAATGTTTGCTCTGGCGTCCATCTTTCTATTCTAACCAATCACTTCAGTATGGTTAAGTAGAACTAATCGTATTAGATTAGATGATATTCAACTTTTAACTGCATTTTTGCATTAGAAATGACAAGACATTCAGTTGCAAAACAAATTAAATAAGTTAAAGAGTATAATTGGAGATATTATCGAATAGAAAGAGTATTTGAACTTCTAAAAGAGAATAATACCCTTAAAAATCGTAAGTCTGGTCACCCTAGTTTAACCAACATTTTTAAATCAGAGTTTAAAAATTCTCTTCTGCCTTACCAATAGGATTTATGGTTCCGTGAGTATGACCTTAAGAAAAAATTATAATTTAAGCTGTAGAAAATGTTTTTAAAACATACCGGTACTTTTTTTAAAAACAATTCGTAAAATAAAGTAGAAAATAATTTTGTTTATGCATGACTAAAAAGAAAAACACTCTCATATACAGTCACTTTACATATAAATTCTTCAATTGGCGTACCCCAAACTTTTCATTTTTTTCATGCATAAAAAAAATATTTTTTATCTTTTAGTATGAATTGTTTAAGAAAAGTATTTTTTTTTTTTTTTTACATTTTTTCCGAGTTATTTCGGTGTTCGAAATCCTAAAGTGTTCTGCAATTAGTCAACCAGTTCATCGTTGCGGCTAGTATTTATTTGAGAATGAAGTTCTTTCTAAAAAAAAATATATACTTTTAAAATTTAGTGTACTCTCGTTAATTCGTACTACAAGAGGATACGAAAAAGATTCGAATTATCCAAAATGCGGATTAACCAAAACATACATTATTAAAGAAAATCAGTATAATAAAACTACTTAGTACTGTATGAACAAAAATAATTAACATTTAGTGAACATTACGTTAAATACTGAAGTACTTTGCGCTTGTTTCTATAATGCAAGAAAAACAATTCCTCTCACAATAATTAAGTTACTATTAAAAGAAAAGCACATTTAAATTTAAATAAGTGCAGTGTATCTAATGTATTGATACATAAAATCACACACATGTGCGACAACATTTTGGTTGCCTCGTGATTCGTGTTTCCTTTGGTTGTTTATTTTTACACCAAAAACAAAATATCAGTTTCACTTATTGTGTGAACTCAGTGCATTTAAGAATAATTTCACTTATTTTTGTTCTTACAAAACATTGGTTACTGGAGGAGGAGTTTCAGGACAAAAAAGGTGCTTCAAATAAGGTCCAACTCCAAAAACATGTCCGAAGTCAAAACTCGCTGAACAGCATAAAAGGTTCCCTTGCTAGTGTTGTTGTTTTCGTCTAAGAAGCACTCATGTCCACAAACCCAGACAAGCGACGATAATGAGACTAGTCATGGCTCAAGCGAGCTCTGGCAGAAGAGTGATAGAAAGTATAATTACTTTCAAATTTGAATTTGAATTGATTTAAGCCTAACAGGCATCTATGGCCTAAGGCTTGGGACAACATTGGGAAAGTTAGCGACCAGGGCTTTAAGGTACCATCCCAACATTCGCCTGGTGGGACTGAGGAAAACTCTAGAAAACCTCAGCCAGGATGGCTCGGTAAAATTACTTACGAGTTTGTGGACCAATACTTTTATGTTGAACAAATGTATCAAAGTAAACCTGCTGAATTTGAAGCATTTCTATGCTTAATACAAGCTCACACGCCCGTTACCTCTAGCTTACTCTAAAGTAAATTTTGCGTTGCATCCAAAACCATAGCCCACATCTAGTAATATTCCTCCCGACTTTATCTACAAGTGACGAACAATTACCAAGTGTACTGCAAAAACTGTTGTTTTATTCAGACTCAATTCTCCGTAGCATAACACATAAAAGAGAACTCAGTTTTCAGTAACACATATCAACAGACATTTTATAAAATCGACTAGTAGCTTAGAACACAAAGACTTGATTGCAGAAATCAGTACAGACTCCGAACTGACCATAATCCACCTTTATCTGAATCAATAGATCGTACCACGACAAACCAAACATCAGAAAAGCGAGGACATCATACTTCCTTTTACCCTTTATCCAAATTATTCTTAAGGGGAATATAAAGCCAAGATCTTCAACAAGAGATGGCAGCACTATCTCCGTATGTGTCTGATGTATTTATATCGTTGCACGAAGTTTCATTGTTGCTGCTAAAAATTAAATCCTAGAGAGTTCAGACTTTCAGGGAAGAAAGTTCATAAGTAATTCAAGAGTTCTATCCGTGCCGATTGTTCATTTTCTATCTTGTTCATTGTTGAAATCGTTTCATTGTTATTATGCCCATAACAGTGAAGGCCCATAACAATAGTGCTGCCATCTCTTGTCGGAGATCTTGGCTTTACTTGGCCCTTAACAAAAACTTTTTCCTTCTATTCTAAGTTTAGTATACAGTAGTGTACAGTGTAAGTTTAGTTTAGTATGCTACAGTAACAGCGGCATGATTCTCAGATCCACTCACACGGTTTGCACAACTGGGAACGTCTTCACTCCAGCGGTATTTTTGCAGAAGCCAAAGAAATTCAAGTGAAGGATATAATGATTTCCCCTTCCTTTTCACATTAAAAAAAAATATTCAAATAGTGCGTGGGCAAGACTCTTGCAGGCTGGTCTTGGTCTTGCAGGTATGCTCTTGGTCTTGGTCTTTCATCCCTTGGTCTTGGTCTTGCATGCAAGACCAAGACCAAAACTGCAAAACCAAGACTCTTGCGCTCATCACTAGTGACAACTCTGGTCCCAACGAACATTGCATCGGGACTCGGGATAACGAGTAGAAAATAGGATGGTTCCGACAGAATCGGGACGGGTGGCAACGCTGAACCTCAAATACGATCTCCGGACAACACTAGAAAATTTACTCGAGGTCAGCAAGGCCCTCTTCATCTCTCTAAATTACGAAAATTTAGGTGCGTGGTGACTCAGTGGTAGAGCGTTCACCTCTGGTGCGTGGGGTCCTTAATTCGATACCGGCTCGTGTCGTGTGAGGTTTGTGATGGACAAACACTGGGTGCGTGAATTATTTCTCGAGATTCTTCCGTTTCCTCTCAATTGCTTAATTCATTCCTCCTCAATTCTCTCATCATTGTCCAATCAGCCTAAGCTAAAGTTGCTTAAAAGTCTCAAATAAAATTCCATTCAATTAAAGAGTGTGCGAATTATTTACATTTAATGGCACTAAAAGATTCATGACCCCGACGTGATTTGAACACGCAACCTTCTGATCTGGAGTCAGACGCGCTACCGTTACGCCACGAGGTCTGATATATACATACTTTGAATTTGAGAGTTTTAAGTATCATCGCTCAGGTCGGTTAGGGTATGAGTAAGGATGCAGAGACAGAGATGAGTCGACCAGGGCTTAAGTTGAAATTACCATCTCAGCATTTGTCTGGTGTGATTGAGACGAAATCCTGAAAATTCTTGTATTGTTGGTAGGTCGTTGGTATTGAATCGGAACATCCCGAATATTCATTACTTGTTATAAGATATATGACAAAATGAATTTTATGGGCGGTAACAGCACTATGGCTTACGCCCTTCCCGATTCGTTATGCCTTGTATCAAGTTCGGGTCAGCTATGGTACACTTTCCTGACTATTTTCACTATTATCATCATTAGTGTCCTCACGAAAGCGTCAGGATTTTCTAGGCATTTTATAAGCTCTATTCGTTAATCTGTGTCTTTCGTTTTTGTTTTAGCATGCGATTTCTCATCCTTAATAGTGTCACCGAATTATATCCATCATCTGGGGCGTTTTTTATTTTTCTTGAAACATAGTTTAGAAATATTTCTGAACGGTAAGTCCGCGGCCTCATTCTGACCCTCCTATCGGCCTTGGCGAGACTATTGTTTTAAATGAATATGACATTATCAAAGAGTTATTGAAAGTATAATTTCATCAACTGTGTCTTTGCCCTGTTCAACGCAATTTTGTCTGGCCACAATCTCCAAAACGTTGGAAACCTTTATGCTAAAAGACGTAAAGCGGTATAACTGACGTTAATACTTCCGAAATGTACCGTCACTTCTAAATTTCTATTTCAATCACTGTAGCTCAAATATATACATACTCGTATCAATTTATAGATCTATAGCGTGCTTTGCCTTGGAGAAAAATATTCTCACAAAACGTTAATCATAAACTTACTTATTAGTAAAGTGCTTTTGAGATAATATAATAGTGCAGACGTTGAACACCGTTCCAGTCCTATCACCTGCTGCAGTAAATGTCGTCTGTTAGCATCACAAAGTTCGCCTATTCAAGCACTGGCGCATGTTTTAGTTTAGTATTGGCTCTGCTGGTCGAATCTGGAACGAAAAGCATCACGTATGCAAAGTGAACTATGATTGACTTAGGCCCAGTACACAGTTATCAATATGTACGGAATACGGATGTGTAGCTAACCCCATTGCTCTTATGAGAACATACAGAGTAAACGTATTATTCCGTATTCGCAAGGACTGTACGGAGAGTCCTATACGGAATATCATATACGGAAGGTAGCTAATTCCATTGATCAAGTTGGAGCTTTCACACTCACGCGTGGTATCATGAAGAACGGTAGTTCTTCAAGTAACGTTGAAAAATGACTCTGTTAACGTCACTCTATGTTTCGGATCTAGCGAAATATAAGCCCGATTTTGATGCTTGAACTTGCATTTGAAAGTTCTTTGCCCTACAAAGACACACAGAAAAACTTGCGTCGGTAGAACCTCCCTCGGACCCCCTAGGGAGGTGCGAAAAAATATAAAATTTTCACATTTCTGATGAAAGCACTGATCCGAGACCATATAGGTGGCCGAATCTTAATCTACGCGTCAATACCTTTCAAACGGTATATAACACATCAAAATCGGTGAAGGGGTTCAAAAATTACGACTTTTTTTTTATCCGAATCACAAAATTTTCACAAATGATAGAAAAGTTTCTATGTCATTCTGTCTGTCTTTTCGTTTTATCCCCAAAGGGGTGGTACCGGGGGGTGGGGTGGGGTGGTTCAATTGCGGATCCCAACAAGTTGGAGTAAATCGAAGCCTATTTTGTTGATATGAGTTACCGTTTTGGAGATACGACCCAAAATCGACCTTTTGTATGAAGACTACACAGTAAAATATAGCTTTGTTAATTCAACACAATGCGGTGTCCCAGCGTGACTACCACTTTTGTGTGTTAAATCAACACAACACACGGTGTTGATTACGGTACTGTGAGAAAAAAAGTTACGGCCGCAGCTAGATTTGAACATGAGTTGCTCAGTTAGAAGTCGAGCGTCTTACTGACTTCGCTAAATCGTCAGGCGGAAAAAACACTAGATTGAAACAATCTAGAGGATAAAAAAAAATGTTGCTGAACCCCAAACACACACAAAGTTACTCTAACGACTTATGCCATGAGTTAATCACTTTTCCATTGGCCAATTAGCTATCACAATCCCCATTTATTGGGAATATGTTCCATTTCTATGAAAACAAGCGCAGCATATGACATGTTGTTACGATAAGCAGTAATGCCGCTCAAGTGTTTGGCTGTCGCCATCTTGCTTGTTTTTATAGAAATAGAATAATCTCAATGAATGGGAATTCTGGTTCCTAATTGACAAATAGAAAGTGATTAAACCATGGGATAAGTCGTGCACGTAACTTAGTTTGTTTTGGGGGTTCAGCAACACATATTTGATCCTATACACTGTTTAAATCTATAGTGTAGTTGTTTAATTCAAATGTTGTTCCCTAAATATAGTTTGCATCTAGTGCCTTTAACCTCTGACGATTTAGCCAAGTCGGTAAGACGCATGGCTTCTAATTGAGCAATCCATGTTCAAATCTCACTGCCGTCGTAACTTATTTTTTTACAGTACCGAAATCAACACCGTGTGTTGTGTTGATTTAACACACAAAAGTGGGACACCGCATTGTCTTGAATTAACACAACTATTTTTTGCAGTGTATGCACTTTTTAAATAGACAGTCTTACAAAATAAGTGATAACAGTACGAAAACCTTTCCAGAGTAAAGACAAGAGTGACGCAAGAATTCTACTCACAAAAGAAGTGATATCCATTTTCCGAGGTTACTTCCTTTGTGTCACTATGGCGGAAGGATTTTAAATCTCTTAATTTTATTACAAAGGAAACACTTCCGTCAGTGTGACACAAAGTAACTCGCAAAATGGATATCACTTCTTTTGTGAGTAGAATTCATGCGTCACTCTTGTCTTTACCCCGGAGGGTTTTTCATACTGATGCTGCGGATAAACAAGTTTCGATTAAATTTTTTCGCTCTTTGGAATTGGACAGTGCAGTGTTGCCAGTGCTCAAATTAAAAATTAATAAGTACCGAGGACCCATATAAAGATTAAAATATTGCAAAAAGTTCTAGGCGAAATTCACTTTATACGATTTCGAACTTTTTAAAATGACCATGAGTATCAGACCCTGTGGTCCAGTGGATAGAGTCACGCACTTTGGATTGATATTAACAAAGAAGCTGTAGAACATTATTCAAGATAAGATGTTCCGAAAAATCGGAAGGTCTGACAACGCTTTAACAGCGGAACCAAGAAGAAATGGAGTGAGTATTTTCATCTTCACAATGAACGGCATAAAGAGAAGGATTTTTCTTGACAGAAAGGAATATGGTTATCTCGTGTTAGGCGATGATACTGATGCTTGCGAAAAAGTTTTAAATACGGTTACGTATTCTGTACATACGGATGACTGTGTAAGGAGCCTTAGTGAAGACAGTTCTGGCAGTATTAGAGTCACTCACTGCAACTATGTGCATTCACTTACTTGACTCGAATATTTTAATTTTCTTTACGATCTTTAGACATCTTTGGTTGAGGGTGGAATTAAGTAGGGAAGAGAATGTTGGACAGACCTAGCTGAAGGTATCATCCCGGTAGTAACTTGGTATGAAGGTTGGAAAAGACTTGTAAAAAACTTCAGTCAGGATGGTTGGGCACTGGGATCGATCCAAGAACTTATCGGAAGCAAAGCCGACGCTCTACAAATTGGCATGCGACCGCTTTGCTTATTTGCTGTGAATCACCGTTTTGCGTAATCGTGAAACATTTCAAAGTAATTTGAGATTGAGCAGCGATTTACGACTTATTTGACTACGTAGGGGATCTACTATTAACATCGAATCCTAGCCAGTGGTGAGGTGCACAAACAATTCTGCACTTCGCAACTTAAGAAAAGAAAAACTTTTCTTCAATATTTTATCTAATCCACCCAGAAGGCGCATTAGAAAGTTTTGTGACATCCTGTACTATTTATATCTTGAAGAATTTTCAATTAATGCTGTCTCATTTCATTTTTTAAATAATAATAATAATAATAATAATAATAATAATAATAATAATAATAATAAAATCGATCACGTGTAAAGTCGGTTAACTCAAAAAATGACGAAATTAAGTTTATAGCACGTTCTTATTCCGAATAGCAAAAAATTCTCTGTCTTTCTGTCTAATCGGCTAAGTTCTATCTCCATAATCAAGGAATATATGGCAGTTTATATTTTCAGATCTATATGCATTAGTATTATCTTTGTGTATTTCAAAATCAGTTTTCTCAATTCGTACTTTTTTTACTTATCCGACTTTACATGTGCACGCGCCGATTCAAATTTCTATTACAAAGTTCATTATTATTTATATCGCGCGTGCCAAGGTTATAAAATTATTGACTTGAAAATATGCAGATACTACGTTATGGCTTACTGTAAAGAACTAACGTTACATCCTTTATTTTTACGCATGTGTTATGCAATTTAATTATGCATATTCATTCATTATGTACTCATTAAGAAACAAACATGCGTTCTACTGTTCTTTTCCTTTAGTACACGATATTTCTAAAGTGAAAGTGAGCGAATAAAGAGATTACACCTGGGTAGAAATCATTTACACCTATGATCTATTACACAGGATCTAGTTCTCACATTCGGTTGGAATCAAGTTATATCGTGGATAGGTTTCTTTCGTGATAGGATGGGAGTTTGTGACGCATCCCAAAGTTACCAAACCTAATATAATCGGTTAGACGAGTTTTCAGAGAGGGAGAAGAATTAGTGAGATACGAATTATACGGTATTTTAGGATCGTCCATATCCCAGACTAGAGGTATATATCTATAAACAGAGCCAGGAAAGATTTTTGTAGAGAAAATCCCAACCATCCACTGCTACAAATAGAGCAATGCGTAAGATCGCGGCATACACCTGGTGTATCTGAGGGAGATCCTGGGAAAATCCGGCCGCGGGCTTCGAAAAACTTTGGTAAACTTTATTTTGTATGGGCCATTCTAGTAACTTTCGGACCGTTACGATTATCCGTCGCATTCTAGTTAAAATCCACAATCACAAACATCCATGCCCCAGCCGGGATTTGAATCCAGGACCTTCAAGTCGCTGGCTTAGCGCCCAACCTACACGGGTACCAAGTTGGCTCCGCGGACTTCGAATTCGAATATTTTATTTATGACCTTCAGTCATCTAAGACTCGGGCCCGGAGAGGAAAGGGGAAAAGATGTGGGAAGATGTCATCCCGGGTATCAGTTGAATGTACCATTAGGCAAGGTCCAGGTGTGTCAGGAAACTCCATGAAAAAAAACAGTCAGGACGGTCGGTGGTGAGGATTGAACCTACGACCACGCGAATACTAAGCCAGCGGTCTACCACTAGGCTGCGATCTTCAAACCCGCGTACCTACCCATGACCGATCCGAAGGCTATAACGTTACCACCTGGACCACAAGGGATGTTAATAATTGCTTTGAGAAACTTAAATTTACTTTTTCTTTCGTAAACACAGGCGCACAAAATATTATTATATGGTATAATGAAACGAAACATTAGGAAAGTACTTTCCTGTTTGTTTCTCCTGATAATGGACAGAAAAAGAAAATTACGACTCGTTCGGGATAGAAAGTATTGCCTCAAAATTCGACGCCAGAATCAACTGTGAATTAGAGTGAATCGCGTGGTCAATAATAATAATAATAAACACCGAATATGAATTAACCTAAACTAAACTAACGTAAGTAACGGTTAGTGAACTTTATATAATTTGAAAATGCGTACAAGTATAAAAAAGAAAGTCATTTATATATATATATATATATATATATATATATATATATACCAACCCTTCGCGAACCGAACCCTGGTCACCAGATTAGCTATCCGATGCGGTAGCCACAGCGTTAAACAGGCACTACTAGTTGGGGCTTGTCAATGTCCTGCTTCATGACTTGGCCATGCGCGAAAACATGTGGCATTACGCGGCCGATATTTACTTCTCAGAATGACTCCTAGAAATAGAAAATGAAGTAACAGCTTGTACCAACTTTTTTCATCGTTGTGCTTTTGTTTATACCCTTCGCAAAGTTTGTAGAATAGTAGCAGTAGGAGTAGGAGCTACTTTTCATCAGTTGTACAGCCTTCGCGAAAGCAACAACAACAATGGAGAAATACTGATAACTTCCACAATGTCCAAAAATCCACTAGTAAAGAGCACGTACTTTGAATGCAAAGATACACACAAATATGCATGGACATCTCCGGACGGCAAAACTCTCAACCAGATCGATCACGCATTAGTAGATAGATGAAGACACTCCAACATAATGGACGTTAGGTCTTACAGAGGACCGGATCACTAAAGACTGACCGTCAGTTAGTGATCCCAAAAGTGAGGGAAAAGTTATGCATCGCGAACAGAGAACGCAAAGGATCAAAACAACTGCAATTATGTTCGAAAACTGGAAATCTCAAGTAGGTTCGAAATCTTAGCCAACTCCAGTAGTAATAAAGATGAAATTAATACTGAAATTGATGTAAGTAAGATGTGGCAATTCGTGATACAGTGAAGAACGCAGCGAAGGAACGATTAGGTGAGAAGAAATAGCAGAAAAACAAGCCTTGGTTTGATGAAGAATGGCTTGAGCTTCATGAGGAACAGAAACAAGGAAGGCAACGGTGACTAAGTAATAAAAACGAAACAAATACCAACCACTACAGTAACGCGAAACGCAACGCCACATGGGGGTTCAGAAACAAAAACGGGAGTAGCTGACGCACAAGATTCAGGAGATAGAGGAAAACGGCAAGACGAACGTACGAGATCTGTACAAAGGGGTAAACTCGTTAAGGAAAGATTACTAACCTAGATTAGGGGTGATTAGAAATGAACGCGGAGATCTTCAAGCGAATCCAACTAAACTTATCGATGTGTAGAAAAGTTATTTCGACAAACTTCTTAGTGTACACAACGAAGTAAGAACATAGGAATTTAAAATCTATACAGCAGAACCGTGGATACCTGAACCTAGCGAGATCGAAATCGAAATGTCGATAAAGAAATTGAAAAATTTCAAATCACCAGGAATAGACAATATTCCAGCCGAATTAATTAAAGCAGGAGGAACGCCACTAATCAAGGAACTGTATAAATTGATAAGTGCTATGTGGAGAAAGGAGGAGCTTCCAACGAAATGGAAAACTTCAATAATAGTTCCGGTTTATAAAAAAGCAATAAATCGGACTGTAATAATTACCGCGGAATCTCATTACTCCCAACATGTTACAAAGAGCAGAGTAATATCCTGCTAACTCGCCTAACCGTATACGTATACTTGTAGATCATCAATGTGGATTTAAAAGAAATAGATCCACGTTGGATCAGATTTTCACCTTGAGACAAATTTTGGAGAAGAAATGGGAATGCAGTGAGACTTTTCACCAGTTATTCATTGATTTTTAAGGAACCATATGACTATATCAAAAGGGAAACACTACACAATATTCTGGTACAATTTAGAATTCCGAGAAAAAGAAACTGGTTCTACTAGTGAAAATATGACTCAGCGACCTCATAAGCAGAGTACGGATAGGTAATAAATAATCTGTCAGATAGTTTCGAGATTCGCAACGGTTTGAAACAAGGTGATGCCTTGTCACCCTTACTGTTTAACTTTGCATTTGAACATGCGATTCAGAAAATAAAATAAAAGATAAAAAGGGACAAACATTGAAAGGTTTGAGTCAACTGTTCGTATATGCGGTTGATGCAGATTTAATAGGGAACGATAAAAAGTAACACCGATGTCTTAGTAAAAGCGTGCGATGGAATAGGTCCACAGAGAAAACAAAATACATGATAACAAGCCGAAACGCTGAGAATGAAGGAAATAAATACATAACAATTAAGAATGAGAACATAGCGAAAGTAAAATTTAAATAGTTAGGAGCATATGTAACAAGCAAAAACGAGGTAACGGAAGAAATAAAAAAGTCGCTTAGGATCGGGCAACGTATGTTTCTACTCAGTACAGAAACTCCTAACCTCGCGATTAATATCAAGAAAGTTGAAATTGAAAATATACAGAACAGTTATTCTGCTGTTAACACTTTAAGTTTACGAAAGTGGAGTACGACCCTAGCAGATAAACATGAATTACGAGTGTTTGAAAATAAGATTTTGAGAGAGATATACGGACCGAAACGGGACGAGATGACTGTGGAATTGGGGAGACTGCATAATGAAGTACTTCACGGACTTTACTACTCCTCCGATGTTGTAAGTATAATGAAAACGCGACGACTAAAATGGCAGGCCATGTAGCTCCTATGAAGGAAATCGAATAGTATGTTCCATTGTGGTTGGTAAACCGGAGGGACCGTTAGTAAGACCGAGAAGGCATTGAGAGAATAATACTAAAAGGGATCTTGGAAAAGTAGGTGTTTGTGATGAAAACTGGCTTGATCTTGCTCAGGATAGAATCCTATGGAGAACGTTTGTTACTGCGGCGATGAACTTGCGAATTCCGTAAGCCATAGAGTAAGTATGTAGCTGAGAAAAATTAGTTGCTACGCTAATTTTTGTCCATCGTTAATGTTAAGCGTGCGTTCACTCACTGAAAAAGCATGTAACTTAGACTTTTGTTCCACGTTTTTGTAGTGCATTTCCCTCCAGAAATTTCTGAATACCGAGGCTATTTGTTCCAATATGCTCAACTCAAGTACAAATATATATCAAGAACACATCAGCGACCTTTGTTTCGTAAATAACTCAATTTACACCAAAATGTCACATAGACGTTTGTTCGCGCATAAGCCTCAAATAAAAAATCCCTTTCGGTAGGCCTACAAAGTGAGGTAGATCTCGAAGTTTTTTTTTATTTTCAAAAATTTAAATCTCGCCTATTATGAGAGATATCGAGAGAAACTATTTATTGATTTGTAGATTATTCATCAAGAGCTGTTCAACGATACCCCACAAGACGTATATATATATATACTCGCTTTGTTTCGCTGGGAGCGCTGCCCCAGACCCCCGTAGGGGTTTTTCCCCTACTTCAGTACTTTTGAGAGGATGCGCCTCCTTTATCTTAACGAAAATCTCCCAGCAGCACTACACCACCATGGTGTCCTTCTGCACCCTCCCACGGGGGGCTACGCCCCAAAGGGGACATTTGCCCCATTTATTGTAACCTACTCTTGGTCATACACCTTCACAGAAAATTTCGTTTCTCTACCTTCAATGATTTGGAAATTGGGTTTTGGGCGGCCATTTTGGATCCAAGTTGACGACTTTTTGAAAGTTTTCTTATATTTCGTGACCTACTTGTGATGGTACACCTTCAAGTAAAATTTCATTTATCCAGCTCAAACGGTGTGCAAAATGGGATTTTGGGCGGCCATTTTGGATCCTAGATTGCAACTTTTCCCAACTGTTGTAATATTTCGCTAAACTACTCCTGACAATGCACCTTTATGCCAAATTTCGTTTATCTAGTTCAAACAGTGTGGAAAATGTTTTCTAGATCCGCCATTTTGGATCCAAGATGGCGTCTTTGAATTCATTAGGTAACGTTTTCGTAATCAAACAGTGATGTTGTACCTTTTTTCCAAATTTGATTTCAATAGCCCCAGCGGTTTAGGCTGTGTATTCTATACAACAATGGGTTCGGCGGCCATTTTGAATCCAAGATGACGACCGATTTTGCTCATTAACGAACTTAACCGAGCTAGAAATAACATATTAAAATTTGGTTCAAATATCTTCAAAATTATGACCATAGACTAGAAGAGGACGATCGAGATTAAATTGTCCATATCCGCTCCCTGGCTTCGTATATTCATTACGTTTTTAATGTCATCGATCAGTGCAGTATCATTTTAAAATAGAGGACAATGGAGGAAACAAGGAGAATAGCAGGGAAAAAAGGAATCGAAACAGAACAGAAGGAACAGCAAAAATAAAGAAAAGAGACTGGGGGTTAGGAATGGCAAGGAAAGTAAAGAAAAAGAACAAAACAGAAGAAAAGGAATGGAAATGAACATAAGATAAGAGAAGAAATTGGAAGTAAAAGAAACAAAAGGAAGAGAAACAAAGAAAACTGAATAGAAGGAAAAATGAATTTAAAAAAGGGATGGAAAGGGGAGAAAAAATCCGACTTCCTGGTATGTGACTGTAAAATACAGGCATTCTAGATTTCGGACTTTCCGAAATTCCGACAGTATAATAATTCACTGTAGCGAAAGGTCCTTTTTGTATGAAAGCAATCTTGAATCTGCAGACTCGAACAACTATTTTCATCTACCGCCTGAAGATGTCACTAAACTCCGAAGTTGTAGTCTATTATATGCCATCTATTGGGAAAACATTTAATCACTTGCTCGTTACAATGTCTGATAAGTATTATTATTAGTACTGTCCATTTCCTGTAATTAATTATTATTATTATTACGCCTTCATGTTTTGAGCGGTATCTACAGAATTGAGATGAGCAAGTGGTTGATACTAAATGCAGTGTTTTGGAAACTAAATTAGAATGGAAATGTTAAATGTTTTTTACATAGTCGTAAGCAGTATTCGATTTGTTATAAATTACGAAGGGGTTGCTGATACGTTTCAAGATACTACCTGTTTGGGTAATAATACAAGGATTTTATCCCTGGTTGGGATGATATTAGAAATCAACAACCAAGAATGAATTCCTCACGCACCAGGGAAAATCCTCACCATCCATCCACCAGGACAAGTCGAACACTGGTCGTAAAGGGGTATTCCGCAGCATTAGTTTGTCAAATTTGACTGGAATTATATCAGTCATTTGTGCATAATGCTGGACTAACATCTTAATGTGGTTAAAGCCATGAGAATATTTTGCTACATCAATATGTAAAGTTTGGATTAATATCTCTCTCTTTCTCTCCACCAGTGTGGTAATTCCCTGACACCTCTAGATACTTCCCCGGAAACTCATTGCCTTTGTGATTTCTAGAGGGGAAACTTCTTAAGAGCTTGATGAGTGATATCAATTAGGGCCTAATTCCAAACAAGAATTTTATAACATCAGTGACTTATCAGTATCGTCGGAGTAAAATGTCTAATATCTTTGAATATTCAGGGTCGTCTTGCTGTCCAGCGTTTTAGATTGAGTTGTTCATTACGTTAGAAATTTATGCGGTGAGATCAATGACTATTAGACAACTTGAAGCGTGTGTGAGAGAGATAATATAACCCTGTCGGACTTGTTCTTATGGCTTTACAGGTGACTTGTGTTAGAAATATACTGAGATTTAAAACATCGTTTAATGCGTTATTCATTAACATCAAGAGTCTACCCTTAGATGATAACCGAACGCAACATTGTTACGGTCATTAAAAGCACTTTTCCTTTCTGAAAATAGGTGCGCCTTCGAATGAAATTTTGCCGCTAATTTCAGAAATGCCCTCATATTTGATCTATCACGTAAAGTCTTCATACAAAACTTATTTCTAATTTAAACAATTCAGTTCCATTTCTTTCAAGAATTTTATACATTATCTCTGCAAAATGGTAACAGTGATTCAGCAAAATTGATTCTGAACTACTTTTAATGCTGATTTCAAACATGGCCGTTGATTATTCTTGACGTGCGACCTCTTTTCATTAAAAAAAAAAAAGTTGTGTTCTAATTTTTGAAAATGCACAGAATTGAATTATTTGATTTTACGTTTCATTTTTGTATATTGAGGCGTGGTTGTCGTTAAAATTTCCTTTACATTTCTGCTCCAGAGAGAATAATTGCAGAGAAAGCTTGTAATGAAGTAACTGCCACTTGCTTAACGAAGATGATCTAATGTTTCAGCGAGTACTTCACAGTTTCAAGATTTTATTTTTTTAATTGCCCGGATAATCAGAAGCGACGCCAGCCTACAATCACATCTAGACGCGAAGAATAGCTATTAGACTTTTTAATTTAATTACAGTTACCTGAAAACGGCTTAGAAACCACGTTCAAATCACCTGGGAGAAACCCGTTAAGGTAAAGAAATGGATCTGGTGCGTGCCTCACTTCTGCCAATCCGACTCACAACAAAACACAGACATAAATATTTGATAAAAACAAGTATTGAGGACAACAAACTTTGTTATATTGCCGAAAGGAAAAATGGTCTGAATCGTTGATAGCTTTTGTTCAAATGTCTCTCTACTGCAATGGACTTTTGTTAGGCTTTAAAAGTTTAGCTATTTCTCTAATTTGATCCCAACCCAGGTTTAATAATATTGGGGTGTTTCTGACCAAAAGAAAAAGAGAATTTACTGATTATATTCAAGGGACACTCTATTGTAGACCCTTTTTCTCTAATGGATTTGGTTTCCTTAAGTGTTGTCAACATTCACACATCTCACTCGATCATACAAAATGAAACCTTGGCTCTTGATTATTTCTCTAGAACTTATCCTCTAAATAGCCCAATTTCCTCTTAGCTTAAAATCCAGTTATTCATGGTTCTAGCTACTTCTTATCTAGGGTCGCCGCTTCATAGAGCAGGCCTAAAATGTAGTGGTGTAGTGGCTTATGTCTCTAACAACTAAGCAACAATGTGAAGGTTAAGTGAGCACTGTTCTCAAGTCAACAATCCTCACTGATGCTTTCCTTGGTTGCGCATTGTCTCACCAGATGATGGAATTGTACCTTTCTTAAGGCCAGGATTGATTCCTTTCCATATTCCTCACCTTTCCTGAGAACATCGCGGGCTACAATTAAACGCATTAAACAACAAGTTTATATATTAAACCGTATACAATATTGATCACTGCACCAAGTCGACAGCGTTCTTGGCTCTTCTCATGTTTTTAATAGAATTTTGAATTTATGTTTTTTTCGTATCTCAGGCTCAGGCCGGACTAGGGTAGGGGAGAGCATGTTAGAAGCTAGTCGGCCAGGGTACCATCCTGACATTTGTCTGGTGTGACAGAAAAAACTGAGAAAACTTTACTCATTCATTTTTGCAATATACTAAATTCTTACCAAATCAGATACCTGGAGCATCACGTTTCCAACGTCGACCGGGTAGCCGTGCGGCCAAAGGCGTTAGACCAACGACTCGAAGGTCCCGGGTTCGAGTCCCGCCAGGAGCTAGGGTGTTTATGGATTTTAACTAGGTGTAAAGGACCGAATCGGAGTGTCCTTTCCCAGGTGTTCTTTCAGTCAGACCAGGGAAATACCGGGATGGTATCTTCAAACCTAGGCCCGGGCCGACTCTATTTCGGTATTCCAATTCCCTCTCCTATACCGGCCTGAGCCAAAGATGCAGAAAAGCTATTAAGCCAAATCTTCGTAGCATGGTCACCTGTTTGCCAATAAATTTTGGTCTTTGTACTTTGTATTAATGACTAAAATTAACACACAACCACAAACCCACAATATTTCTGCGAAATGCGCTCATTCGGAGAGTAAAACAAATGCTTAATCTCCCAAGTAACGACAGTGATGCTGGAATACGACGTTGTCTCAAGCTCTATTACGAGTAATAGTGGGGACGGGAACTAAAATTACCCAGAAGTTTTCTTTGTCACTAATATCACAAGCAATAGCATAGTTTCGACTACCATCTTCTAAAGAAACGCAGTGCCAATCAAGCATCTGTTTCCTCTCCCCCTGAAACACGTGCAATGACGATAAGGTGACCAAGAAAATAATAGTTAAGAGAAAAGTTCAAAGTTGAGAGGCGGGGAACAAGTTAGGTGAAACCAACAGCATGTTTCAGTGCAGATGTAAATCTAATCTAATCCCATTCGCCACTATACTAGATGCTTTGAAAGATAAACATCTTCCTTTGTCAGTATACTGCTTACTCTGGTTTTCCAACAGCTGTGAAGTCAGTTTGGCATTCATCAATTTTTCCTTGATGAGTGGTGTTTAAATAACGGTTAATAACCTCTCGGAGAGTTTCAATTCCATAAATAGGGAAAGAGTGTTTTACAAAGGTTAATATGTAAAACTTTGTGGAAATATGCTGGTATATTCACTAACGAGCAAAATATGTACGTACAGCTAAAAATATGTTGTTATATGCGCAA
The DNA here is from genome assembly GCA_022664845.1 of Lepisma saccharinum. Taxonomy (NCBI): domain Eukaryota; kingdom Metazoa; phylum Arthropoda; class Insecta; order Zygentoma; family Lepismatidae; genus Lepisma; species Lepisma saccharinum. Next base: position 24,761 of record JAGDQP010009484.1, on the reverse strand, counting down.
TAAAATCCCCATAATTTAATTGTAAACAGCCTAAATCGAATCTCTAGTCATGCAGATTATCGAATATTCATCAAAATAGAAATATGAAAATATGCAAAATCCGCCCTCTAACGATAAGTTCTTGGATCGATCCCATTGCCAAACCATACTGGCTGAAGTTTTTTTGCAAGCCTTTCCCTCTTTCACACCAAGTTAATACCGGGATGATACCTTCAAACTAGGTCTGTCCAACATGCTCTCCCCTACTCTATTCCACCCTCAACCAAAAATGTCTAAAGAGCGTAAAGAAAATGAAAATATTCTAGTCAGGAAGTGAACGCGCATAATTGCGGTGAACGACTTCAACATTATCAAAACTGTCTTCGCTAAGACTCCTTACACAGTCATCCGTATGTACAGAATACGAAACCGTATTTAAAACTTTTTCGCAATCGTCCGTATCATCGCGTAACACGAGATAACCATATTTCTTTCTGTCAAGAAAAATCCTTCTTTTTATGCCGTTCATTTTGAAGAAAGCGATTGAAATACTCATCCCATTTCTTCTTGGTTTCGCTGTTAAAGCGTTGCCAGACCTTCCGAATTTTTCGGAACACCTTATCTTGAATAATGTGCTACAACATCTTTGTTAATACAAATCCAAAGTCCGTGACTCTAGCCTTATTAGAAAGTTCGAAATCGTATAAAGTGAATTTCGCCTAGAACTTTTTTCAATATTTTAATCTTCATATGGGTCCCCGCTACTTATTAATTTTAATTTGAGCGCTGCCAACACTGCACTGTCCAATTCCAAAGAGCGAAAACAATAATGGACATGTGTATGTAGCATCAGTATGAAAACCCCTCCGGGGTAAAGACTACAGTGACGCAAGAATTCTACTCACAAAAGAAGTGATATCCATTTTGCGAGTTACTTTCTTTGTGTCACTCTGACGGAAGTGTTTCCTTTGTAATAAAATTAAGAGATTTAAAATCCTTCCGCCATAGTGACACAAAGAAAGTAACTCGCAAAATGGTTATCACTTCTTTTGTGAGTAGAATTCTTGCGTCACTATTGTCTTTACCCCGGAGGGGTTTTCGTACTGATATCACTTATTTTGTAAGGCTGCCTATTAAAAAAGTGCATAGTCTTCATACAAAAGGCCGATTTTGGGCCGTATCGTATCTCGAAAACGATAACCTCTATCAACAAAATAAACATCGATTGGTCCGCAATTCACCCCTCCCCCTTCTTCGGTATTACCCATTTGGGGCTAAAACAAAAAGACAGACAGAATGACATAGACACTTTGTGATTCGGCTAAAAAAAGTCGTAACTTTTGAACCCCTTCACCGATTTTGACGTGCGATATACCGTTTGAAAGCTATTGAAGAGTAGATTAAGATTCCATACGTTTCGGCCGCCTATATGGTCTCGGCTCAGTGCTATCATTTATGAGAAATGTGAAATGTTGATACTGTTTTCGCACCGCCCTAGGGGGTCCCAGGGAGGTTCTACTGACCCAAGTTTTTTTTTGTGTGTGTCGTAGTATGGCAAAGAGCTTTCAAATGCAAGTTCAAGCATCAAAATCGGGCTTATGTTTCGATAGATCCGAAACTATCTATATATATAAAGTGCCGCTAACAGTCTCATTTTTCAGCGTCACTCGAAGAACTCCGTTCTTCATGATACCACGCGTGAGTGTGAAAGTTCCAACTTGATCAATGGAATTAGCTGCCTTCCGTATATCATATTCCGTATTGGACTCTCCGTACAGTCCTTACGCATACGGATGAATACGTTCGACTCTGTAAGCTCTCATAAGAGCAATGGGATTTGCTATAACACATCCGTACTCCGTATTCCGTACATACGGATGACTGTGTACTGGGCCTAAGTCAATCATAGTTCACTTTGCATACGTGCTGCCTTTCGTTCCAGATTCGACCAGCAGAGCCAATACTAAACTAAAACATGCGCAAGTGCTTGTATAGGCGAACTTTGTGATGTTTACTATGTTCTATACAGATTAACCTAGTATCTATGAAATGGAAATCAAAGTAAATTAAAATAATCCGAATTGTTTTATAGTTTAAAAGCGTTATCAATTGTTTTTAATTGCTTTTAAAAGAGATATTCATGATTGGGGGCGTTTTACATCTTTTTATTAGTGTTGAGGTAGTTGAAATAATTCTGTAGTTGACCAATAGATGTCACCGCTACAGTTCACTGTTTGCAAAAGTCGGGCTTTTCAAAGAACATCACATGAGTTTATTATTTGAAATGTTAGTTAAGAGAACATATATAAGATCGATTAAGTTGTGAATTATCATTGTTTTGTATAAACATATATTAAATCAGTTGAAAGAGAATAATGTTAAACCAGTATGAGTTATTGGCTATAAGTGTGTAAAAGGCCATGTTAGGTTTTGTCATGCACAAGCTTCCGATTGACACAGACACGGAAGACATATTTCAAGAACTCCAGGAATTAGAATATCCAGTCCTCAATGTAGTACAAATGACAGGCCGAAGCAAGATTGACGGAACAAAAATTCCGTACCCACTATTCCTTATTTCTCTAAAAAAAATCACTGGCATTCAAGATATATACAGCGTCACTCGCCTCCTCGGCTACAAAGTCTCCATTGAACCACACAGAGGCTCCGCCATTATTCAATGCCACCGGTGCCAGCGTTTGGGACATAGCCAGCACCACTGTGGAGGATTCTTTAAGTGCGTGAAATGTGCCCAAAGTCATCCGACCGCAGAATGTCCCAAAAAAGACAGAACCACCCCTGCCTTATGTACCAACTGCCAAGGCCCGCACCCTGCCAACTACCGTGGCTGCGAAGTTATTAAAAAAGCACAAGCACTAAAAAATCAAAAACAAAAGAAGAACAATGCACAAGATGCCACCAGCTCCCAATCAAACACCCTGCGGGACCCCACACCCCCCCAGGCGACATCCAGCCACAGAATCCCTGGAAAACTCAAACTACTCCAGTCAAGAAGATCAATCCACCTACAAACCCACCAAAACAACAACCTCCAACAAAAAATTCCACTTCCACCTTCGAACCACCTGCACCTGCCGCACCTTCGGAACCACACCAGCAAGTTCCACATAATCCACCTCAAACGAACGCTACTGCTACGCCAGCAGACTCAAGTACCCTCGCCGAAATGAACAATCTCTTCTCCACATTCAGAGACATTCTCACCCTGTGCCAAGGCCTAGGCCTGTCCAATACGATGACCAAGATGCAAACGGGAATACGGCAGATCCAGCAAGCAGATGGAGATCTCGCAACAATTGCCGCTTGTGTCCGCCTCTTTGCGAATATCCTTGATAATGGCCGTTAACAGACCACGCCGCACCCTCGCCAGAGAGCTCCGCATCCTTCATTACAACGCAGATGGACTCCGTGACCACATACAACAGCTCAAATATTTCCTGCAAGAAAACAAAATTGACATTGCCCTTTTAAGTGAAACACATTTCCGTCCTTTCCATCGTTTCTCCTTACCTAACTATACAATATACCGCAATGATCGTCCTCTTCCTCCCAAAGGTGGCACAGCTATAGCCATTAAAAACTCCATCCCACATGAATCCATCTCCATTCCACATCTCCGCACTCTCGAAGTCACAGCTCTCAAAATCCTCACCCCGAGAGATCCTATTTTCTTTGTCTCAACATATAAAAAACCGGCCATTCCTCTCCACAAAGAAGATCTGGACTCATTGCGCAACCTTGGCCACAGAGTTTTCGTCGCTGGAGACCTTAATGCTAAACATCCTGATTGGCACAGCAGGACACACAACCCTGCGGGACTCCATCTGCGCGGTTTCCTACCCCAACAAGACTGGGACGTTTTCGCCTCCGAAACCCCGACCCACTATCCCAAAAATGGCGGCCGACCTGACGTCCTCGACATTGCCATTGTAGCTAATCTACAGGTCACAAAACAGCCCACAGCCATTTTCGCACTGCATTCCGATCATCTTCCTATTACACTGGCAATAGAACATCGTCACTTCCTGGAGAAATTCAGACCACCGCCCACCAGAAGAACGGACTGGGAAGCATATCGCCGCCACCTTGCACTCGAGCTACAGGACTTCCCAACACCAGAAAATACAGATGATATTGAAAATGCAGTGACAAATCTTACCCTACTTCTCCAAACCGCCATTAAAATCACCACCACCACCACTACCACTCAACAAAACAGACACCCCACTACAGACGAGCAGCGGACCTCTACTCTTATTTCTCTGAAACGCTGGACCCGGAAGCAATGGCAACGGACCCGTCATCCTGCCTTCAAGAGATTATACAACCAGCTTAACACACAAGTCTCCAAACGACTAGACCGTCTCCGCACTGCTGACTGGAATGAACGCCTCCGAAATGCAGATCGTCCCAATCACAATTTTTGGAAAATTTGTAAAAACATGCTCAACAAACAAGACCGCCCCCCCGAGTCGCCCCTGCTAGGCCCCAACGGTCTTGCATTCGCCACACAACAAAAAGCAGACATCTTTGCAACGCATCTGACGAGTCAATTCCAACCAAACCCGCCACCACCAGATCAGACACACATAATGCGCATAGAAGACGCAATTACAAGCCTCCTGCACGCTCCACCAGTGACGCCGCCAGAACTGACGTCCCCAGCTGAAATCCGGGGGCTTCTTCCAGCAATAGCCAGAAACAAGGCTCCAGGACCGGACAAACTCCCACCAGAAGCACTCAAAGAAGCTCCGCCAGAACTTTTTGAATACCTTGCTTCCCTCTTCAACGCCATACTACTCACTTCCCACTACCCTACAGCCTGGAAAACTGCATTCATCTCCATGATACCCAAGAAAGCAAAAAACCACAAATACCCTGAAAACTATCGCCCGATCAGCCTCCTCTCCCACCTCAGTAAACTCTTTGAACGTATTCTCCTCTCCCGCCTCATCTCACATACTCAGCAATTTGAACTCCTGCCATCACATCAATTTGGCTTCCGCAGCGGTCACGACACGCAGACCCAGCTAGTGCGAGTCGTGGACGACATCTGTGTCGCCATGAACGAACAACAATTCTCCGTTGGTGTCTTCATCGACGTACGCAGCGCTTTTGACAAAGTGTGGCACGACGGACTACTACACAAGCTTCAAGAACAACAACTTCCTCATTCCTATATCCTATTGATAGCTTCTTTCCTCAAAAACAGAAAATTCCAGGTACGTTGCGAGAAATCTCTTTCCATTGGGCACCCCATCCTCGCTGGAGTTCCCCAAGGCAGCACACTTTCCCCACTTCTGTACGCCCTATACACGGCAGATCTCCCAACAACACCACATGTAACCTTGGCAACGTATGCAGATGATACGGCCTTCTTCACTCGCAATATCAATCTCCGCTTCGCACTAACGCACTTACAACGACAACTTGACCTTCTAGCCGACTGGACCACACAATGGAGAATAAATATACATGCAGAGAAAACTAAATGCACTATCTTCGGACGTCGTCGAGCTTTCCACATTCAGCTTCCTCTCTACCTCGGAGACACCCCACTCGTCTTCCACCCCCAAGCAACGTACCTCGGAGTAACCCTGGACAACAAAATGACCTTCTATCCTCACCTTACAGCACTTGCTAAGAAAACAACCCAACGAATTGCATGCAATCCTCTACCCCCTACTCCACTCCCACTCCCTACAGTATGAAACCAGGAAACATATTTATACACATATGGTACGCTCAGTTATGGCATACGCCTCACCAGTCTGGATCCATGCAGCCAAATCTCATCTTCATCATCTCCAAATAACACAAAATCGTGCTCTTCGTGCCCTCACTGGCCATGACCGAGGCACACGCATACAACAACTGCACGAAGATGCCGAAATACCATTTCTTAACGATTTCTTTGCATCCCTCAACGCCTCTTTCTGGATCAGAGTTCATCACAGCCCTTACACACACATCTCCTCCATTGGTACAACGGAAACCAGAAGAAATTGCTACAAAAGACCTCGCTTACAACAATAAATAAAATGCATAAACATTGCAAAACCTTCAAAACACACACGTAACTCACACTTCTTGTACACTTCACTTACACCTCGCT
>JAGDQP010009484.1:889-13646 GCA_022664845.1 Lepisma saccharinum | reverse complement strand
GTTCTCTCTTAATTTTTCTTAGTATACCATTAATAACCACTTAACAATCACCACCACAACGTCATTCACAATCATCTGCTTCACCTCCCAGTAAAAGGACTCATACATTAAGTGCTTCCGGATCTGATTCTGATAACATGGAAATTACACCTACTTCTAATGATCAACTTCCTACCGCACTGGATCATCCAACTTACGCTTTTCTGCTCACAAACTTCGACAACAAGTATCAAACGCCAAAATTACTTCTACAACAACTTCTGAAATATGTTCATAGAGATACCATCAGTGAAATTACTCCTACCAGGAATGGCTGCATCATCAAATAACCGGACAAAGACTTTGCAAAAACACTTCGTAATAGGCATAGTTTTGAGATTTTCGACAAAAACGCTCATCTTGCACCGCTAAATGAACCACGCATCAAACAACCGCCACCACCAAAACGAAAACCAATGCTATCAGTAGTGATCAAAGGAGTACCACCAGACACCACTTCTGATGAAATAGAATCAGAATTACGTCTCGAAGGCCATACTATTCATAAATGCTTACGTATCATCACATCACAAGGCACACCCAGTTATCTCGTACGAGTTCTCACATCTCACCAGCCAACCATCGATCATCTGTTAAGGCACGGCGCATATATCTACAAGAGACGTCATACGGTAGAACCTTCGCGCACACAACTACCTACATCACTTAGATGCGAGCATTGTCAAACCTATGGCGATCACATCGCTGGTGAATGTAAAGAGCCACCAATCTGTGGATACTGTTCAGAAAACCACCAAACTCGAAACTGCACAAATCTTCAAAATCCACCGAATGCCATCAATGTCAGCAACAACATCCTACATACTCGTACAAATGTAAGCAAAAGCCTGAGCCTACACCAGAAAACAATTTGCCTGTTGCTCCTTTAGGCCTACCCGAACCTGATCCAGCAGTCGAACAACAGCATCAAGAATTACCACTTCCCACAGTTGAGCAGCTTATACAGTTCATGGCCATTACCTTCTCAAACCTCTATCCATTCAACCGAGCAGCCATTATCCACAAAATCCCACTTGCAGCCAAAGACATCTTCAATCTCGAAGTCCATGCAACATTTTCCGGGCCTTATGTTTTCTTTTCTGTAGCACCGTCCACTCCCACCTAAAGCTATAATCCATTATCATTCATATCACCTTCACTTTTCATTCCAATCTTTGCACAGTGACCATAAATGTTAAATGTTTGGGCTCATCTGTCCTCCAACAAGATCTAGAGTCGCCCCTATATTAAGAAGAATCAATCATTCGTCCTAATGTCGCCAACGTGTTGTGATGTGGATTGCATTTCATCTTCATCTCTTCATTACATCATCACAAGATTGTTCTAATTCAATGGTTGTAAGCAAAGCTTATAACGTCCAATTTCCAGATAAAATGAAATAAAGGATTATTAAAAATAGTTTTACCTCTCTTAGACCACCCAATTCCTACCATGACATCCCAAATTCCTTGAAAGCACTTCCTTGCAGCGAGGGCGTAACCCTTGGGCGGGGGCTAGCCACACCGGTGACTAGCAAAACGCGAAAAAAAATTGTCATGCAGAGAAAAGTATAATGTTTTAATAAACCTCTTGATTATTATCTGAATTTTATTTAGCGTTCCAAGGAGACGCTATTATAAGAACCGGGGTCGGCTTCTAAAAGCACCTCAGTTCTTCATAATAGTTTGGCTCTACGGGATAGGTGGTATGCTGAGTCGTCCCACTGCGTGTAGCAGCTTTGGGGCACGAAAGCTTCCCGTGTCGTTTAGTGAGTATCTGATTTATCCAGTAAAGAATCTAAACTACCCTGAGTATAAAGTCAGCCGGAGCAAAAAGTAAGAAGAGGGTTGGATATGTCAAGAGCAACCTTATTTCGAGGAGAGGGCCATATCGAGAGAGAGACGAGCTTCAGTAATTACACGAGTTTTCAAACATTTATCATATCATCCATACACGTTAATAAAGGTCCCACTACATGCTAACAGACGGCATTTACTGAAACAGGAGGTAGGACTCCAATGGTGTTCAACGTCTACACATGACGTTATCTCAAAAACACTTTACTAATAAGTAAGTTTATGATTAACGTTTTGTGAGAATATTTTTCTCCAAGGAAAAGTACGCTATAGATCTATAAATTGATAAGAGTATGTATATATTTAATCTACACCCTGGAGTGATTGAAATAGAAATTTAGAAGTGACGGTACATTTCGGAAGTAATAACGTCAGTTATACCGCTTTACGTCTTTTAACATAAAGGTTTCCAACATTTTGGAGATCCTAGCCTGACAAAATTGTGTTGAACAGGTCAAAGACCTAGTTCATAAAATAAAACCTTTAATAACTGTCTGATAATGCCATATTCATTTAAAACAATAGGCTCGCCAAGCCCCGATAGGACGATCAGAATGAGGCCGCGGACCAACAGTTCAGAAACATTTCTAAGCTGTTTGAAGGAAAAAAGAGCCAGATGATGGATATAATTTCGTGACAGTATTAAGGATGAGAAATTGCATGCTAAGACAAAAACGAAAGTGTAAGACCCAGATTAACGAATAGAGCTTAAAAAATACCTAGAAAATCCTGACGCTTTCGTGAGGACACTAATGATGATAATAGTGAAAATACATTGAAGCCAGGAAAGCGTACTATAGCTGACCCGAACCTAATACATGACGTAATGGATCGGGAAGGGCGTAAGCCATAGTGCTGTTACCGTCCATACAATTCATTTTATCATTTATCTTATAGGACGTAATGAAATATTCAGGAGGTTCTGAGTTCAATATAAGCGACCTACCATCCGGACAAGATTTTTCATGGTTTCGCCTCAATCACACCAGACAAATGCTGAGATGCAATTTCAACTTAAGCCCTTGTCGACTCCTTCCCGCATCCTTACTCATACCCTAACCGACCTGAGCGATAATTACATAAAAGCCTCAAATTCAAAATAAATGGTTATCTGACTTCGTGGCGCAACGGTAGCGCGTCTGACTCCAGATCAGAAGGTTGCGTGTTCAAATCACGTCGAGGTCATGAATTTTTTTTAGTGCGATTAAATGTAAATAATTCGCACACTGTTTAATTGAACTGAATTTTATTTAAGACTTTTAAGCAACTTTAGCCCGATTGGTTAATGATCATAGGATTGAGGGAATAAAGCAATTGAGAGGAAACGGAAGAATCTCGAGAAAGAATTCACGCACCCAGTGTTTGTCCATCAAAAACCTCACACGGCACGAGCCGGTATCGAAATAAGGACCCCACGCACCAGAGGTGAACGCTCTACCACTGAGTCACCGCGCACCTAAATTTTCGTAATTTAGAAAGTTGAATAGGGCCTTGCTGACCTCGAGTAAATATTCTAGTGTTGTCCGGAGATCGTGTTTGAGGTTCAGCCATCCCGATTCTTTCGGAACCATCCTATTTTCTACTCGTTATCCCGAGTCCCGATGCAATGTTCGTCGGGACCAGGGTTGTCACCTTTCTCTTCAAGAAAATGGGAACAGTGTCTGCACCAAGGGTATATAGGAGTTACCATATACTATACAAACAACCAGAAAAATAATGATAAATCGCCACAGCAATAAAGTGATCTCGCTATGTTCACACATTAACTTCAAAGTACAAAATGCACTTGTAAGTTTGAAGTACTACTGGACTGATCAATGCCTTTATAAATTGGACTATGTGAAACCGCGAGCGGAGGGATAGTCTCAATCGTCCAATTCCAGTCTAATCCAATATTGACAAAATTTTCAGTTCTACCGGTAATTCAGATTTTTATAATTGTCATCGCTTTGCCGCCTGTTTTCCATTATGCCTTAATTCTTGCAAGAAACGGAAATAATATTTACAAACTACAGCATGAACAGTTTGGTACGTTCATAACTCAAGAATTAAAACAAATAAAAACGGACCAGACAGAGATAACAGGCTCAGAAAAACAGTTTGAATATAAAATTTGGCCCATGTTGGATTAGAGTGGGAGTGGGGATTAAATGTTTGCTCTGGCGTCCATCCTTCTATTCTAACCAATCACTCCACATTAAAAATTATAAAAATAAGGAAAGGAGTATAATTGGAGGTATTTTCGGATATAAAGAGTAGAGAGTATTTGAACTTCTAAAAGAGAATAATACCCTTAAAAAGAGTATGTCTGGTCACCCTAATTTAACCAACATTTTTAAATCAGATTTTAAAAATTCTCTTCTGGCCCACCATAAAAGGAATTATAGGAAAAATTCTCTTCCATAATAGGAATTATGATTCCGTGAGTATGACTTAAGAAAATTTTATAATTTAAGCTATAAAAACGTTTTTGAAACATACTTTTTTAAAACAATTCGTAAAAAAAGTAAAAAATAATTTTGTTTATGCATTACTAAAAAGAAAACACTCTCATATACAGTCACTTTACATATAAATTCCTCAATTGGCGTTCCCCATACTTTTCATTTTAGTCATGCAAATTATTTTATACTTTTTAGTATGAATTGTTGAAGGAAAGTTTGTTGTTTTTTTAGATATTTTTTTCCGATTTATTTCGATGTTCGAAATCCTAAAGTGTTCGAAATCCTAATTGAAATCCCAATTAGTCAACCATTTCATCGTTGCGGGCTAGTATTTATTTTAGAATAAAGAAATTCTTTCTAAATATATATATATATATATATATATATATATATATATATATAAATCACAGCCATATTCAATCCACTAGTGGATGAGGCCTCTCCCCGAAGGGAGGAGTTGGTCTACTGCTCCCACGCTGACCAGACGGGTTGGGAGAGGAGAGTCGAAGCTCTCACTGTGATCGCCACTGTCTTTTATTCACAGCAGCTCCCCAATTGTCCTCACGATGCTGGGTCAACACCGAAATTTTTGAGCCCCCACCGGGAATCGAACCCGGGACCGCTCGCACTGAAGTCGATATATATATATATAATTTTAAAACACAGTGGACTCTCGTTAATTCGAACTACAAGGGGGATATGAAATAGATTCGGATTAACCAAAACTTACATTATTAAAGAAAATCAGTATAATAAAATTACTTAGTACTGTATAAACAAAAATAATTAACATGCAGTGGACCCTACGTTAAAAACTGAAGTATTTTGCGTGTGGTTCTATAGGGAAAGAAAAACAATTCCTCTCACAATAATTAAGTTACTATTAAAAAGAAAAGCACATTGTAATTTAAATAAGTGCAATATATCTAATGTATTGATACAGAAAATCACATGCATGTGCGAAAACATTTTAGTTACCTCGTGATTGATAAAAGAAGGCGAGTTGTCAAAAACGTTTCTTTCGAACTTGTAGTATTTACAGTTCACGTGTTACGTAAGAAACCTAGTCACGTATCTTATTTCCAATCTCTGTGCTCAACTGATGACATTGTCCTGGTTAATTTGCACCGTTGAGAAAGTTCTTTTTATTAATTTTCTTCAGGTTATTGCAGCGTTCATACTTTTTCTCTAGCTAATATTGTGTGGCTCAAATCATAAAGTGGTCTGCAATTAGAATAAAGAAGTCTGTAATAACAAAATATTAACATATGTTTTTAAAATATATACATATATGTAACAACATTTCTAAGCAACACTGGAATGGTGTATTGTCACCCGACTTACGTCGCTGTGCAAAATTGCATCATTGTATGACGTCGGGAATATAGTTAAATTAACGTCGCAAGTTTTGAGAACACCACGAACCATTGTGAGCTAAAGAAAGGAATGTAGAACGCCTTAAAACTGACAAAAATGCTGTTTTATATTTTTCTGGTTATGTTCTACCACTTTAGATCATTCGAACAATTCATGGATATAGAACCACTAAAAATACATAGCATATATTTTGTCGAGCCAACTGTTGTCTTCATTTTTTTCAAATTCAATTTTCAAATTTTCTAATCTCTCTCAAAATTTTAATTTAGCGCCAACAAATCTTCAAAATTTACCATCTTGTAGAGCTTGAAAAAATATTCATTTTTTTTAAGAGGGTGATCGTAGGTGTAAATCCGACTGAGATATCGCTAAACTAACCAAAACAACACTTTAATTTATTTTGAGGTTAGGTTAGCATCTTATGAGTTGACATTTGGTGGGGAGCCATCATTTTTATGGTTAATATGGTAGGATTTGTTTTTATTTATCACTATTCCTTCCAAGGCACTTTTCACTATCTTACCGTGCTAGGCCCTTTCCGAAATGGTGGGTGGAGTTTTATACTCTTGAAAACATGTACGGAAACTTGAATCTCTCAAAAACCAGAAAAGCTAGAGAGCTTAATCAAAAACCGTTGTGTAGCTCTTTAAGTATACTTAAAAGATATGGAATCACCTTTTCTGAAAATTAATTTCTTTACTCCAATAGGTAAGCTGAAAAATTAGTAACGACTTGTATAAAATGTTATTTTAACAAATTGTTTTGCAGTGAAGGGATTGAATACAATTCTGCAAAATTGAGTAATATTTAGACCTACCGACTGAGTGTATGCACGCAAAAAAATCATGGCCCTAAATCACACTCCTGATCTTCTACGGGTGTTTAAGCATGGCCCTTTGCGAAAAATAGCCGCATTTCGGGCTTAAATATCTCAGATGGGTCCTCATGAGAAAGTCTAACATTTGGTATCGAGGAACCTTTGAATAACATTTCTTTAAAAGTCGTTCTGATAATTTCAGGTATGTAAGAACTCACATACGAAAACTAATTTTTCTTTTAGAATGGTGATGTCCCCATTTTCTAAAATTATCCAGGAATGACTCAATTTTACTATCACTAACCTAAACCAAACTAATATTCCTTATCTAAAACTACTAATGTAAAATGGTCCACTTAACTTGACTCAATCTGGTGGTGTTTTAATAAGACGACTCTCGGCAACATTTTACTAGTTGTAAAAATAGCTCATGGTTAAAACCTTTTTTTTTTTAAATTAATGCCACACGGACATGGATTCGAGCCCTTGTCAAGTTAAGCATTTTTTTCCTTCTAGTTAATTAGACAATAGTAACTTATCTTCATCAGATGACAAAGTATAGAATTTGCAACCAAGCCAGAGAGAGAAAGAGAGAGAGATATCAAAGCCTCACCACTTCCATATGAAACTAGCATTTCAGACTATTTCTTTCCTGAAGAACAGTTTGGTATCTTAGTGACTCATCGTTCGTGGGGATCATGAGCTTTGGGGATATTGAATTTGTATGAACTTTGGGGATCGTGAATTTGCTGTATGGCACCTTGATCCGAGTTGAGATATAACAACATTTACTTAATTTGTATTAACGTTCAATTATAATATACCGACGTCCTGTCAACACCGACCACTTCTCTGATGTTATATTTTAAATATAATACTTACTTATGTCCTGAAATGCTTGTATGGATACATATAAAACTGATTATTATTATTTTAGCTAATGATCTATGCTTTGAGGAATATATCATCACATAAAAATAAATTGTCCAGAACGGGATTCGAACCCAGGACCTCACGATAAGAAGCCACGCGCTCTACCAATTTTTTCTAAATTACTTATTCTATAGAAAACAAAATAATGCATAACAATTTACAAACCTCTCCTAAAGAAATACTGATACAAATATAACAACTTTATTAATATACTGCCTTATCATAATTATCTTAGCTCTTGTTTCTTCTCTTTATCGGTATTTGATTAAAAGTTAGTTTCAAGTAATCAATATACCACTGCACGTCTACACTTTCTTTATTTCCTTTGACAAAATCTAAAGTTTGAACCGATATCCATGTTGAGAATTTCCGTCTAGCCGGCGGGAAATATCTAAGCATAGAAACGCTTATTACATCAATTTTTGTCATTTGATATCGGGGTATTCTTTTGATTATTTGAGAAAATTTCTCCCATATGTTACGTTGTTTATGGCATTCAAAGAGAGAATGATATAATGTATCTGTACAACTACATTTCTCACATTGGTCAGATTGACTAATACCTTTTTTATACAAGGTTACCCCATAAGGTTCTAAATTGTACATTTGCAAAAATATCCTATTATGAAGAATAGGATTAATTTGAGGTTATTTAAATTTCCACATATGTGGTCCCAATCTTCCTTAGGATCAACATTTAACGGATTATTGTAATTATTATTTCTATTTTGAAGATACATATAAATTTTCTTTACTCTCTATGTATCTATTTGTATATAATTGATAAGCGCATACATGATTTCTATGATGATCTGATTAAAGGGAAACATCGGTTCCCAAATTGATCTGATGTTAACCGGAGCTTCTAAAGTAATCTTATTTAATACAATCTTCATGATATCAGCCGAGTTGTTATTTCGATATTCGCATATTATATCTAAAAATCGGCTTAGCAACAGTGCTGTCACCTGATTTCTAATATTTTTCAGACCCCCACCTCCCTGATGACAAGGAAAGAATAATATTTCGCGATTACAACGTATCATTTGTTTATGCCAGAAAAACATTCCAGAATAGTTTGCGACTTTCGCCCAAAATATCTGTTGAAACGGAAAGAGCTGCAAGATATAATATGCTTTACTAAATACAAAAATATTTAAAAAGCGTGCTCTATCTATTAAAGATGAAAAACATTCTTTATACGTTTTGAAATCATTAATCGTACGTCCTAAAATGACATTTTGATTTTTGACAATGGTTTGTTTGAGCACCTTCGTCCAAGTCACTCCCAGTATCTTCATTTCCTCAGTTATTTTTACAATTTTCAATAATGATTCAGAGATCTGAGATTTACAATTAATAGCTTGAGTTTTGTTTAGGTTAATCGTTATACCATATAGGTTACTAAATACCATCAAATAATTGAAAATACACTGAAAATCCTTGTTTGTCGTTACAAAATACGTCCGCATAACTCAATATCCGAAGTGGATTATTTAATAACTTTATTCCATCTATAGATTGATAAATTGCCTGTACCAACGGTATCATTGCAATTGAGTACAACATCCTTGGGTCTGGCTACGATTTTATTTTATTTTGTAACCTACTGATTCATTTATTGATCATTTAACATATCGGTTATTATATATCCATCTAAGTAATGAAATTAATTTTGGGGGAAAATGCAATTTTCTCATCAGAGCACAAAGATAGATATGAGACACAGAGTCATGTGCTTTAGCGAAGTCTGTTTTAGTAGGAGGAATGGGATAATTTCCCCTTCTCTAGAAATAATCAGACTATCCCGAATACATGATAACAGAACAAAAATCGGGTTTGATCCACTTACGCTGCTTTGACATCTATGTAATACATATTGCAAAACAGAACATATTCTATTTGCTATACATTTGAGAAGTAACTTAGAAACTATGTTTTGCATGTGTATCAGCCTTAAATTATCACTGGATGGGGTTTGTTTACTTTTCTTTTTTAATAATATACCAATGGACGTAAAAAAATCACCTACTACTGTTGGTAATTCCCAAAATGAATTAAATAACTTTACCATATCAGTCGCTACTCTCTCTTTATAACGAACCGCCCACTTAGCTCCTAGGCCGTCCCATCCTGTCGATGATGAGAGATTTAACTGTGTAATATCCTTTTGTATTTCCTCAATTGTAAACGGTTGAATTAACCTTTATTGTTCGTTCTCGTCTAATGTATTCAGACCGTCTAAATTAAACGCCTTTAGTATATCAAAACCTGTTATTTGCCCTTTTCACTAAATATCTTTTATATTGATTTGTTATTGCTTCATAAACCTCATTACCACGGGAGATAATGTTATCTTCATTTTGAAATTCATTTATGAAACGTTGATTGTATTTTTGTTTATCAATACACACTTGAGCTAAATTAGCAGTTTCAGTTAGTCCACATTTTTCTAGTTTAACACGTTTTTAATGCCATATTGTTTCTGGAGGTATACTTTATTTCTTTTTAAGACGGTCTTCTACTTCTGCCAGAGCTAGAAAGTTTAATATTGGTGCTTATGAACAGAAAATTGATACCGAATATCTTCATTTTCTAAGGAAATGGATATCTTTAATAGAAAAGAAAAGTTTTGGAGTATTATAAGAAGTTTATGCACGGGTTGAAATACTTAGAACGTACATTTGTCTCCTAGTTTTTCAGAAATAAATTATTAAAAAAATAAATAAAATTATTATCTTTTCTACAAATTACAATATGTCTAACTTTGCAACCACTTACCCTAGAAAGACCAACTTTTTTTTGTTTTATTCCTTGTGAACAAACGATTCTAATAATTTTAATTGCAATCATATCTGATACACCAATAAAAAAAATAGTATTTTTTACATAGCTATTCCAGTCCACCTGTCAAAGGTTTGACGAGAGTAAGCCAGCCGCGCCCCGCCCCTGTCTTCGCTTTTAGTCCGAGGGAAAAAAGAAGGGAGGGGACTACACAAATCCCCTCTTTATTCAGCTTCTGCAACAGATACCTGCATTTAGAAAACAGCACATACCTGAAAAATTTTATGTAGTGAAGGTGAGATATGAGAATTTTGTAACAGTATAGCGCTAACATCATATTTGGAATGGGGTGATATTTGGAAGAGTTGCAAGGTCTATTGTGTGGTTTCCTGAAAAAAAATCTAATTTAGTTTAAAGTTATATGAAAACTCTCTTTTTCTGATTTATATATAAAAATATATCCTAACGTTACTTTTACTCTCACAAACGAACATCTTACTGCCTGTGTTTATCAATATTCATGTGTCTAATATAGGCTGCAGCCGCAACAGATATATCTATAGAGAAGTTCTGCCTTTTTATTCTTGGAAAAACTGTGAGTAAAGGAGGTATGTAAACAGAAGTACTATTGCATGTCACAAGGCCTGAAACCCTGGAATAACCTATAACTTTGACCCTAAAACTGGCAGGTCCTTTCCAGTCGCTTTGTATTCTCCATTTGTGTCCCTCCTAAATTTTAGTAACTACAAGTCTGACAGAGATGATTTTTACACCGTTGGATTCGTCATGGTCTGCAATGGTGAGGAAAACTATGAATGTGACTAGAACTGGAAAGTCCTTTCGAATCGCTTAGTACGCGTATTATCCATTTGTAACCCTACTAGATCTCACAAGTAAAGTATCCGAAGTGAGGACTCGAGTTGCTCATCAAGTGAAACCTTAATTGAAGCTAGTGATGAGTATAGTACACCTGTGAAATCCTAGCTGCAGAGCTCCAGAAATAAAAAAGGTTATGGCGGGTCAAAGTTCAAAGAGAAAGCGAATCGGTATTGAAACAAGTCACAACGAAAGGCAGAACAAAAGTCAGAAGGACATGGGTTTGAATTGAAATGCGATTCATGTGAAGGAAAGAGACACGTACAAAGTACTACACATTGATACAATCAATATGTAAGTCGTCAATGAAGACATGTGATAAGCAGATACTTTGCTCACAATGAGCACACTTGACAAAACAGATGTTCTCACATGAGGTCTTGTAACACTCGTCACGTATATTAGAATCAAAACAATAATCCAATGGAGAAATCCAGGGCTCGGGCTCCTCATCCAAGTAGCCGCTTTTGTAAAACGCAAACCTGATCATGTTGCGAAATCGTGAGGCGCTGAATTGGAAGAGAGTGAAGGACTGCATTCGTAAAATGTTATCCCGATGCCAGAGATTAATTTCCAAGGAAGCGATAACTGTGTCAGTAATGAACCTGATAAATGATTTATATGGACGGAAGAAGTAAATATCAAGTGGTTGGATAAAACCAGTACAACCACCAGGAATTAAACGTTTGAACAGTGTTATATGATTAGGGCATAATTCATTTGATACGTTATCATCCTTATTTGCACTCCATGAATCCAACAAAAGCAAGACTTTATTACGATCGGCAGGCAGGCTATTCCAGAATACAGAATATAACTTTTAAATCACTTTTGTGGACATCAGAAGCAGCTAAATTCGCTTTCTATTTGAACTTTGACCCGCCATAACCTTGTTATTACTGGAGCTCTGTAGCTAGGATTTCACAGGTGTACTATACTCCTCACTAGCTTCAATTTAAGGTATCACTTGGTGAGCAACTCGAGTCCTCACTTCGGGTACTTTACTTGTCAGTAGCCACAAGTTCGACAGAGATAAGCCATACACCGTTGGATTAGTAATGGACACCGGTGGGAAAATCTATGAATTTGACTAAAACTGGCAGGCCCCGGTATTCGCTTAGTAAACTCCATTTGTTCCTATGACTTTGAAGTTTTTTGAGGGGATATGTTATAAGTCGAATTTATACGGTGGTGCTTTGGTTTCATTTGTAATAAAACTATTACTTAGTTTTTTTAGATTATTAGCCTAGGAATTGTTAGATTACAATCTTCAGTGGATGGGAAATACAACTATTTTTAATTGAGTAAAATCTTTCACTACTCCTTCCCTGCAAGATAATTATGCAGAGAAAATGATTGATCTAAATTACTTCTGATAGCTAGCTGATAGGCAGATAGACAAACATTCTAAATTATGTCTTCGAATTCAAAAAAAATCATCTACCATAACTTTGCCCTGGTTATTATTAGGAGAGAAATTAAACGCGTTTGAAAAAGGTAATTACTCTTTTTAAGAATAAGAAGACAAAGCCAGGGAGAGAGAAATGGCCCTATTAGCTATACTTAGTAGTTCCCATACATAACAACCCTTTATGCGTTAAAAAAAAATCAGAAAGTAATGCGTCCTCCGA
>JAGDQP010009483.1:929-58917 GCA_022664845.1 Lepisma saccharinum | reverse complement strand
ATGCTTTCTGGTGATTTTCTGATGTACCTTATTTCTCCATCAAGTTTGGTCGAAAAAGCTGTTTGAACAATCGATAGGTTTACTTGTAAGAAGTTGCGAAACTTAGGACTTGGCATGTTTTGATCGTTGCACATATGCTGCAACCTGTGAAAATTTTAATGCGATACTCGCCGAGAAGCCTTCACTTGTCACAAATGGGATTTAAGTTCTGCTTTCGCGTTTGCTTATCATTTTGATGGGTTCAGTTTGGCAAATATGTAGTTTCTTAACATATATGAACATGATGTACTGGGTGGCTCAAAAGTTTCGGAAACCGCTCTTTCACAGTACGTAACTATTAAACTAAAACACAGACACCGTTCTTACGCTGACTAAAATATAGCCTGTACACTGAGAAAATTTTAAGACGTTACCCAACGAAGCATCAATCATCACTGCTGCATGGTTGAAAATAAAAAATGTTATAGTTTCAGCTGAGTATATTCTTGCACGAAACACATGTATGTAATTTACTCCAACATTTTCCGGTGTCACTGACGAGCCTGTCCCGGTGTTAACATTGAGATAAAGGAAACTCCATACCTAAGAACTCACAAGCGTTGTGTAGGCATTGGTGTATTTAGAAAAACAATATAATTTCCTTAGCTCAAGTCCCGTACCAGTCCGCATTGTCCATTTTCTCTCCTACCACGTGAAAACGCTCTTGCTAAACGTTGCCGCTTTTCTATTATGTTTCTGAAGTTTCTGTCGTGGCATTCTATGTAAGTACCCTTTTTTTCTAATACCAATATATAAATATAAGATGGTAAAAAAGGTAGAAAAAGGATACTTACATTATAGTAAACTAAGACAGATGTACAGGAACTTCACAAACACAACAGAAAAGCGGCAATGTATCGAAAAAGCGTTTCACGTGGTAGGAGAGAAAATGAACAGAGGGGAATGGAGCGGGGCCTGGGCTCCTACCCCAATGGACTCTACAATAAACTGTAAAAACTACTATTGGTGAGGAGTAAAATTGGGGGATGTGTTTTACCTCGGTCTACCTCATTATACCATTTTCAACGAACTAATTTGGAAATCTATGTATAGCGTCACGTGTTATACACATCATTTTTTAAACAATAATCATACTTTCAAAGCACGATGTTAGATCTACAATTTATTATTTTTTACACTTATGAGATTTATATTGACAACCCTTAAACACCATTATGTCTAAATGGACAATGGACTACACCAATAATAAAAATGTGTGGAATTATGAAAAATTAGGTGTCCTTATACATTAATTGGATTACTTTGAAACCATTCACTTACCTTGCACAGTACTTCCACTGGGGTTGACATTTTCTTCTCACTTATTTTTTCATATTTTTGTTTCTTAGTCGCAGCCTAAAAGGAAGAACATGGATAATGAATGATATGGAATGGAAATTAATAGCACTTGCCGTATCCAACTTTAGGCAAGTAAATTAAAAAAATACATTTGTAATAACTTAAAAACTTTAACAGTTTCATGCACAAAACCATAAAAAGTGGAAGTTAGTTACATTGCAATTACTACTAACTATTCAACACAAATATTACTTTTCGAACAACTTATGCAAGCCTAACAAGATACCTAGACGGTAACGTTGGGCCCTTCGAATCGGTAAATGGGAACCACGCGGAATACAGCTCCACTCACGACCATCCTGACAGAGGATTTCTATGATCTTCTTGTTTCACCAAGCGAATGCTGGGATGGTATTCAACCCTGAGACGTGATAGACTTAGGTCAGGAATTGCTAGTTCAGCGATAAAAACATTGTCGAATTCGAAGAACTGTCCACTGTCTCGTCTTTGGAGTTTACAACAACAAAGAAAAACGACTTTACATTTCCGAAGTTACACCAAATAATATTGCTTGGTAGAAAAAGTTGCCGAGTGCGAAGAAAGTCATTCCAAAATACCACGATACAAACAAAAGAGCGCATAGTCTCTTACCTATTAGTCAAGGACAAAAATGTACCACTTTATTAACCTTGTTAGGTCCTACCCACAGCGTTTTGAGAATTGTTTGATCGGATGAATCTGATGAGGGAGACGACCCAGAGCACATCACAAAAAGTACAGACGAATATAATACTGCTATAGTTACAAGTTTGTAAGGAGTACTGTACGGTTCTGGAAGCTCATAGAACTATGAAGTAATTAGCCCACTGACGAGCCTTCAAAATAGGGTAATTTGAACATATTACAACCAAGCAAACAGGCAATATTACCTTACACTGCTTACTAACATATATCTACAGCGAAATGCTTCAGTAAGAGCACGAAAAGAAAGGGTTAAGTAGAAAAGTGACTATTAAAGTTAAACCCATTAAATATCATCCACCTTCATGATGTCATTTTGTTAAGATAGGACATTTGAGGAGATAACGTGCAAACTCCCCAAGTCTAATAGCGAAGTACGAAGTTTATTTACATTTCTCTTTTTTTAAAATCACGAAACAGGAACTGAATGAAGTTCACTAAAAATTACCTGAATTTACCTCAGTTAGCGTCACGCAGGTTTAAGTTTCTCCAGAGAACACCAGAAACATGTTTTCTGTCATTTCTGGACAACTGGATGTGTGGGGTTTTGCATGTTACCTCATTTTTTTATCTTCTTTTTCAATATGCCTATACATTTTCACGTTGTTATGGCAGATTTTCAATCATCAATGTTCATAGTGCAAACACTACTAAAAGTAAACAGGAATTCACTAATACTGTATTATTGAAGTTCCCTCTGTTCATGACTGTTCCAAATTACTATTCACGTATTTCCATAACACTAACTACACTCTTTAGGACAGGAACAAAAAACGCAACATGTGATAATCTGAAAACTGAAATTTAATTGTCTCAACCAATGCTCTTGTTATCTGACTTTACAATTTGATGCAGAAGTGCTTCCACGTGTTTTGTGAAGACAATTAACCAGCGTGTGTGGAGCCTGTCTTTTTCGTGTAATTGTCTTGCTAAAACTTGTGCGATAACATTTAATCCCTTCGCTTATGCACTTTTCAATCACCTGGTCTTCAGAAAATTGTGCGAAAGCATAGTGTTTGACAGAAACTAAGCGTTGTGTGCTTCAAGGTTTAGTGTAAAGCAATGAATTCTAACGTTACATGGCAGCACTACCTCCGTATGTCTCAACTTTTTATCGTACGAAATGACAATGCTGCTCCTAAAAATTCAAGCCTAGAGAGTTAAAACTTTCCGAGAAGAAAGTTCACAATCATTTCAAAAGTACAATTCGTGCCGATTTTCCATTTTGTTCACTGTTATACCTTTTGATATTCACAACAATCAAATAAATTCAACAATAAACATACAACAAAATTAAAAAATTCGGCACGGGTTGAACACCTAAAATGGTCATGAACTTTCATCTTTGAAAGTTTGAACTCTATAGGCTTGAATTTGTAGGAGCAGCATTGAAATTTCGTACAACGATAAAAATACATTAGACACATAAAAGAGGTAGTGGTGCCATCTCACGTTAAAGATCGTTGGTTTACACTAACCTTAAGCATATTATTTTGTAATAGCATTGGGAATTGTAGTTTCAAAGGTATTCAGAACTGTTCAAAGTTACCTGAAAAACTAAGTAAACTGGCATTGCGAAAGGGGGTTCTCTATCAAATCAAACAAATCAGAGCTGTTCCACGACGTACTTTTGATTATTCAAGGTAGTTTGCTCAGGTCCGAGTTGGGTAATTTCTGCGGATGATCATTACTTATGACTCTTGACCCGACACTCCTCAGTTGTGGGACCAGGAAATCTACCTTATTACGTGTGAGGGGACAACATTACTAATAGAACTGAAGGGACAATATTTCATGATCGAGAAGACTACGTGAAGCCAATTTGCTTTCTCTATATGACTTGATACAAGTTTTAATTTCACCAATAGCTCGTCTACATTACGCAAGAGAAGACACTGGACAGTACAATCACAGGGACGTATTGTTTTAAAGTATTCGTACATGTCGCAAAAGGATATACGGGTATCTAAGTGAAACTTTCGAATGAAGTTCACATTAACTCTGCTCACCTTAAGTCCCTGCCAAGGTAGAGTTCCACGGTTGAAGTACATTAAGACGTACCCTAGGGACTCCATGTCATCTCGACGGCTGAAAAACAAAGTCAAAATAAGTATAATTGTACTATTACTACATATTAATTGAAAATTTAGCACAAATCTGCAAGACCCTAAGAATGGAACCAAATTATTTCAGGGACCGTAATTTCAGGTGGGGGCTCATCGGACTCTCATATACAGTGGCAGATGAAAGTACTGGAACAAACAGTGCTGGCTTAAATATTACCACAATTATGTAAACATTACGTTTAACAAACCAAAGTTAAGCCAAATTAATTTCACTAAAAAATAGTCATTTTAAATGCACACAGAATCTAATTATAAAACTCGAACTATTGTAGTTCATATGCTTACTTCAACATGATATAGTTTCCTCGCTGCCATCGTATTGTCAAACAAAATGGCGATTAAAAACCCAAGTTTCGCCACACAATGCATTGGCTTCCTCAGGTAAAAAAAAAAGAGGTAGGTTAAAAAGTTGAGGGAATAAAAGAAGCCATCAGCAGATATGGTCTGTCAGTTTTCTTTGCAAGTGAAATACAAAATGGCGGTCTTGAGAGGAAATAAGGTAGGTGCAATGTTGCCACAGTGTTGAAAGCTGTTACCTGATACTAAAGGACTTCGATGAATAACATGTGTGTGGCTATATATGGTAAGTTGTGCTATTTATTCTTCATTGGGAGCACACGCCAACAAATATTAAATAAGTAAGTGCGTAAAAAGCAAAAGAAGAAACAAGCAGAGGTAAGGAAAAATGTGCTACAAGAAGTGTGGGGCTGAAATAATATGGTAGCAAACCTGAAATTGTTTTAGTGTTGCCAGGCTATACATACGAACAGGTGTCACTAAATTATAAACACGACATTGATTTAATAAATAGTGGATCTACGATAACATGTATTATACATTTTAAAGTGAAAAGCAATGTACCGGGTTATCCCATGTGCGATGACTGATGCAATGACGGCCATCTGACGATCGAACAGTGAAGTAGGCGGCACGTGCCATAGCTGAGTCTTATAGGACACTTGATTGTGGAGCAGTGTGTAGAAGAACAGTCTACTTCACCTTTTAGAAGTGCGGTTTGTGTTTGATCATAGCAGTGTCGGTGGACCACATATGGCATGTCACGCTGTATGAATTTCACCAGGAACATCCAGCCAGCGCAGCGGCACGAAACATCCAATCCCGTATATGGTCAGGGTGCTATAGATGTGCGAAAGTGCCTGAGGTGGTTTCAGAAATTTCGGTCTGGGGACACCAGCCTCACCGATAAGCCACAAGAAGGGAGACCTGTGCTGCTGGACAACGATGCCCTGCCAGCAGCAGTGGAGGCACATCCAATGCAAACTGTTGAACTGGCCAGCAGATTCCACGTCACCCATTCGACCGTTCATCGTCATCTGCAGGACCTTGGGTACGTGTCGAAACTCGGAAAATGGGTACACCATCCGTTACTGCCTCAACAGAGGCAGCAGCGAGTTGATATCTGCAGTTCCCTGCACACCCGTCGCAGTCAGGGGACGAAAAGTGAGTTCTCTAACATAACATTACACGCAAACGACAGTGGGTACCTACAGGGTGGGTCACAGGAACTATGCAACACGATCTCCACCTCCTGCAAAGTGATGTTAAGTGTTTGGTGGGATATCCATGGGACAATCCATTTTGATCTCTTGCCACGTAACCAGTCCACCAACGTAGATGTGTACTGTCAGCAGCTTGAATGCCTACGGACTGCATTTTTGGAGAAACGTCCTCCTCTGATTAGTCACAAGGGTGTGCTCACACACGTCTAGAAGGACCTGTGCTAAGATCGAGGAATGTGGCTGGGAGAACTCCCTCATCCTGAGTTTTCACAAGATCTTGCATCAACAGACTGCTGTCTTTTTCGCAGCCTGTAAATCCACCTTTCCGGCAAAACGCTGCAAAATGAGGATGACGTGCAACGAACAGTGACCCAGTTCTTTGTCTCCAAAACCGGTGACTTCTTTCAGCGAGGGATTCAACAACTGACTGATAGGTGGCAGAGTTGTTGAGTCCGATGGGCACGGTGCAAAAATACATTACTTATGGGATAAGCTTGATATCGAACGTATACAATAGGGTAAAAAAAAATAATTAGAAACGCGGTGAGGATATGAACTTGCAACCCTTGATATTAAAGACAACACGTGGACCACTAGACTATAGCAGTTGCTTCAATTTATTTTTTTTTCAATAGCATCGGTGTTTGCTTGCTTATATACGTTCACTTCTCTTTATTCTTATTGGATGGCACTGCAAGAACTTGAATTTAATATTTAAGGTCTTTAGGCAACTTTGGCTCAGGCCGGATGGATGCTGATGGGTGGTGGAATGAAGAAAGCGGGAGTATCCAAAGAAAACCAACGCGCACAGTGTTTGTCCCCACAATGCCATGACAAGAGCAGGGTTTGAACTGACGACCCCAAGTGCAAGAGGTGAGCGCTCTAGCCACTGATCCACCGTGACCCCTAAATGGTATTATATGTCCCCTCTATTTAGCCACTGATCCACCGTGACCCCTAAATGGTATTATATGTCCCCTCTATCACTGTTATTCATTAAAATGTTTGCAACGTAAAACTAATTTTTCATTAAAACTGAGATAAGACCATTATATGATCTGACCATCAGATCAGAGATAAGACTTAGTGCACATACTTTTACTCCAAGTAAGGTCATATGTGTGCGCCATACTTATTTTAATATACAGCTCATTTTCCAAAAGGATGTATCCTGAACTTATTTATTTTTTAAATAAAGAAGGTGAGATTCCTCAGAGCGTCAAATCGTTGTTGTTGTTCCACGCTGCTGCCAGAAAAACTAGAAAATGACACATCAAATGTGTGTACTGTGTTTGTTGATTTCAGAAAACAATGAAGAATTCCACCCCACCCCCCGTTGTTAGAGATAGTTTAATATTTTTAAAACTTAGAATGCAACAAATTAATTATGAAATCGCTTGATGTTTACTACACATACATTATTTTTGGAAACTCTTCGAGAACCCTCAGGTCGCAGCGAAACGTTCTTGTTTCCAGAACCAAACAAAATTCTCAATTTGAATAGAATTTTACACAAGATTTCCAACAATAAGGTTTAGAAAAAAAAAACTAATTTAAAATATCAGAATCCAAAGTTTGATTTTACTATGTCTATCTCTATAGTAAACTCATTTCCATACCTCAAAATAATACAATATGGAACCCACCCGTTTTATTTAAAATATTCTGGATTTACTATAAAATAAATGGACTTCTAATATGAACTAGAAGAAACAGACATACAATATTCTGCTTCTATTTGTTGCTAATGCAAATTTGAATCTATAGACAGAAATTTTGCATAACTATCCCTACAAATACGATTTCTCAATATAGAACTTCCTATCAGAAGCAACACGTATTTTCAGCTAGGAATGCATGAACACTCTTTCACTTACCTCTGTTCTATTCCCAAGTGTGCATTGATGGAAGCATATCGTGCTGTACCAGTCAAATTCTTATCTTCTCGATAGACGATGTGCTGTCGCGTGCGAGTATCACGATATTTCTTTGCTAATCCGAAGTCTATCAAAAAAAGCTGAAATGAAAAATATAAAAAATGAAGTATAATAAAGTCAACTGAACAATTTCGTAAGAAAACAATTATTAATAAATAGCAATGTATCACTCCAAGTGTGTACACAACCGAACAAGACGTTTTAGAAACAAAAACATCTTCCTAGTATCTAGATGTAAAACGAATTTTACTTATGCTTTCGTGAAATAGATGAATAAATCAACTTGTACAGCCACTGACATGTACACGGTCTTAAATCTGATACGTTCTTAATCATTGACATTAATAACAAAAAATTACGTTATTCTAAAGTAAATACACATTTACGTCAATTATGTCTTAATACTATAAATGTTCTGCTCTAAAAATGGATACCACGTTTATTAGTTATAAACCAATAGCTACTTTTTTTTTGTTCACAAGTAACGAAGTTTTCTTTTTCTCAATTCTGTCTAAATGCTAGTGGTGTTCTGCTATTAAATACTAGCACCAGTTCAGCTCGAGGAAAAGTTCAACATGAACCATATAAATTCATCCAATTATATTCTAAGCATCCCTATTAACTATTCTGTGTTCACTGTCCAGCTTTCGAGATTATTCACAATCCTTGTATTAAAGGGTTGACAATGATACTGTTCGTTTAAACTAGAATTATACATAATAACACGTATTTCAGAGTGCGAAGTAAAAGGCTAGCATACTTAGGGTTACCAAGTTTTCTATTTTAATTTTCAACTGACTTTTCCAGGTTTACCAGGTCTATTTAGCACAATTCTCCGGTTGTACATATGAATTTTCTGATCAAACTGTTTACATTTTAGTCCCTACAGAACAGCGTTCTGCAAACTCTGGTCCTAAAGGTCTGCCCTTATGGTTCTCTGAGCCTAAATTAGATTGAGTATTAATTAAAAAAAATCACGAGAAATGCTTATCACATAGTATAGCTGAGAATCAGAAACAATTATTACGTCTGGACACACAAGAATACTATGACTATTCAAAAGTTGAAGAACCATACGCTCGCTCGTTCGTAAGAGGACAAGCGCGCCCTTACTTGCAGTGTTTGTGATCGTCAGGTCTTTTGCGGGTGGCAAGAAAGGAGTAGTTGATACAAATTCTATTCTAAAAAATAAATGACTTCTGGACCTGTAAAATATTCTTGATAACTATCAATTTTTAAACATACATTAATATAACTTTCTCCAACTATTAATCCTAAATTTAAATGAGGGAATATTAACTAATACAGTTTGAAAAATATTAGCATGCAGGTATTAATATACAAATCGGAACATTGAAAATTATAAAAATTGTTGTCGAAGTGGGAAAGAGTAGGGCGATCCGTACAACCTCCCAACTACTTGATTCGACGTCTTTGAATTTTACTTCCCCCCTCTTACTCTGTTTACTAGGATGACAGTTTGGAACTCTTGGAAATGCGAAAACTAATAGAGTAATTGGTAAGGACAGCCATAGATGGTGTGTGCTCGATACTATCACTCTACACAATCTTCCTCCTCCCCAATGCAATATGTTATAGACTACTTATTTACAGGACGGAAATTGGTTTAACCATAACTATAAAATTCACAAAAATGTAACAAATTATACAATGAAGAAGAGGGTAGCTATTATACTGCCGAAGAACAAGATGGTCGCAACTGTACAAATGACAATTTTCATCAATTTTATTTACTAGTACCAATTAAATTCAGTCTTTTTCAGGGTTATTATTGCCCGTAAGATTTTCAGCCAAGTACCTGGTAACCCTGATATTAGATTAAGTATGCACTAAATATAAGATTTAATTAAAACATGCTGAAAAGGCTACACACTTAACTTATTTGTAAAAAAACAGCATAGCACAATGCTTGCTTTGTCCTTTTACAATAAAGTTAAGTGTATGGCCTTCTCGGTCTGTTTAAATTAAATTAAGTATGGACACAAGGCGTCAACATAATTATATCCGTATTAAATATAGAACGTTTAAAAACCATATCCGACATCTTGTTTTCTAGCTCTTCCAGTGATCCACTAGAGTAACCATTGATACTAATTCATTCTATACTCTACTGAAAATGACTTAAGTCGAAATATCTAGTGACTTTTCGTTGTGTTAAGTGTGAATTTGTGCACGTGATTTTCCCCACAGAAAAAAAGTTAAGTAAAATTCCCCTCCTGTCTATTCAAATTTCACTTATTACATTGTCTATCCGGCCTGTTCCTACATGTACTTTATTTATTAATTTACATTCTCTGGGAAGTTGCTGTAAATGACTTATATGACGTAGTTGCTAATCATGAGTCTGATAATCCTGAATGGTCTTATTAACATTCACAGCTGTAATATGTACAATCAATATTATGGAGGAGGGGCAAAATAACGAATTCTGTCATTTACAATGCCTTAAGGTTATCGATCGTCACACACTGAATTTTGCTATAATCATTAGAGAATATACGCCTCGTGGCACTGAAGAAAACAATATCAAACCTTAAGATGAGCGGAGTAACTCGAAATCTATGACTCCTCTCGTCAAAAACTGTTATCGTAAGCCCACGGGGCATGGTTTATAAAAAGAGAAATCATTTAATACATGTTTACGCGTTACTTGTATCCATTCTCGGAACCTTGTATAATGACCATTAAAACCTAAACCAAGTTTTATTTCAGATTCGTTAAAAGTCGATTTCTCTGCTGCTGCTATCTAGCCATGAACAGTTACGTTGACTCGTAGAACGAGTTTTGCACATGAATCAGTTGTCACGACTTGAAATAAGATTGTTACGATGTCGATTACAAAGATGATTCATATGAGCGAAGAAGCATTACTTTGTTTAATTTTATATTTCTGGTCTATATTTGGAAATAAAGCTAACGCTATATTGACTGTAACGTCGTCTCCTAGCGAACACAACTACCGACAAAATTTAATAGAAAGGAAGTGGTCTGAGGTTTTTGTGAATCACCGACATTCGCCGTATGAGACTGGAAAGAACTTTTCATGGGTAAAGACCTACGATACTACACAATATTGATTGGGTAACTCAACCGCTATCAACATTCCCAGTACAGCTTTCGTGTAAATCTCGTGGCCAGTACCACCGAAAACTGTCCGCTACTGCAATCAGATAAAATTCATAATGAAGGTATACTAGGAATGACTGAGTCACCCAATCGATACGGCGTAGGTCTTTGCCCATGAAAAGTTCTTTCCAATACGCTACGGCAGTCTTTTCGAGATCTTCGATAAAATCTCATTGCATTGCCACTGTTCTCGTGTGTATACATGTATAACTGAATATCAAAGCTACGTTTGCTTTCTGTATAAAAAGAACAAAAGCAAAAAAGCACTATAATGCAATATCGAATATGTTATACAAAGACATTAGTTTGCCTGGTTCAAGGAGAGAGAGTGTGAGTATGTGTGTGTGTGTGTGTGTGTGTGTGTGTGTGTATATATATATATATATATATATATATATATATATATATATATATATATGTAGCTGAATGAAAATCTACATTGCAACACTGTAAACTATAGCAGTTTTCAAATAGGAGGAGGATACATTTACAAAAAATTACATGGAATTATCCACGTAACGCTGACAGATCCTCCGCTGAACATCAGACATCTATTGCAGGAATACGACTAAACATTAAACCTATGTGAATGGACAGAGTTTAAAGAACTCGCAAGGAGAAAACTTCCCATTTGGAAACCAGTTTAAACAATTCTAGTGTACTCTCAGAAAACTTTGAGTTTAAGTAAAACTGGATTAACACTGGTGCTTCTTTAACCATACCATCGTGTACAAGGGTGGTAAGACAAAAAATAGATACTTACTCCATATGCTATCAACCGAGAAGTTGTTTTTACGATCACATTTCCAAAAATTCTGAACAATCATGAGCAGTTTTGATCAGAAACAAGTAGACAAATTTATCAACGGGTAAAATCGCAGTTATCTCAAGCAACACTTTACCTACTTATCTAATTTAACCTATTTGTTAATCAGAGTTGTTGCTTCAGAATCATCGAGAAGGAGCACGAAAACAACTCCTCAGGAACAGAATGGCTAGTGAGTATCTATTTCGATTCAATCATCTTAACGTCGTCCATCCTGAGGATTGATTTTGTCATAGTCACTGGAAGAAAGGATGGCATCTTCAATTAAATCCACAGCCGTTACTATTCCTCCTCAGTCTCTTACAGACTGTAATTGTAGCCTCAGATGCAGGAAAGCATATAAATGTAACGTTTCAATCAAGATTTTCAAGTAACGGTGTTGTTTGTTTGTACGAGCAATAAGTATTATTCGCTACATTACATTCCAACGTTAACAAAACATCTCACCTTTGGTACAGCTATAGATAAAAATATTATCATAAGAATATTTCCCAAATTCGCAAAGATGTTTCTTCCGTGCGTGACATCTATTAGCGAAAATGAAAATTAGGATTAATATTTCCCACTGCGTTACAAAAATATAACACAACCATATGTTCCCTCCCTTTCCCTCCGCGATAAAAGGAGGGAACTATTCAACTTGGTACAAACTTTTGTCGACGAAAAGGTCTTTTTGTTTTTTTTTGTGCAAATATCGCCTTCGTTTAGCTACGTATCAGGCCAATACTTTTCCTCAAAAGTGAGTCAGATGATTGTGCATATGTCTGTAAGTCAACAAATTTATACGTCTCAAAATATGTATTTTTGAAATTAGAAAATTCAGTTACAGATATGCGACAAAATTTTTCTCCATAGCAGTACGAAGGTCTCAAAAAATGCCGCTATTTATCGATGAACTTCGTAGTCTCTGTTTTCGTTATTTACAGTATAACGATTTCTCGCAATTACATGAAAAAGTGCAAATACAACTGTGCTTTTTGTGTTTGCTGCTAATTTCCTGGTTAGGCAATTTTCATTGTTTTCTCATTGCATGCATTTTACTTCGTCATACGGTAGCTTAAGTAGTTCCACGTTACTTTCTCCTCTCCTTTTTCTCAAGAACAAGCCTCGTCTCGTAACTGCGAAAACCTTCTCTTTTCGACTTTTGTATAACTATTCTCCTTAATATAAGTAACCTCCTTTCCTATCTTTACTTTAGTATGTCTGTCTCAACCTACCTTGTTACAGTGTCTTCCAATTCCCATCAGGAAATTATCAGGTTTGATATCCCGATGTATAAAGCTTTTGCAATGGACATACTCAATGCGTCCAATCATTTGATCCGCCAGCATAAGAACTGTTTTGATGGTAAATCTTCTTGAACAAAAATTGAACAGATCTTCAAGGGATGGACCAAGTAAGTCCATGACTAATACGTTATAGTCTCTTTCTTGTCCATACCACCTAGAAATTAAAAAAACAAATAACTCAGTAAGCTACTCAAAGTGAAAATTTGTAACATTACGTTTATTATCAAACAAATATACATAAACTGCAAAATAAATTAAAAGCCATGGTTTACTAATTTCAAATGCTTTCAACTGCACATAATATAAAAAGATACAGTTTCGGAGTCAACATAACCACGGTTTGCTGCTACGCGGCCAAGTTCCCTCATAGTATAAAGCTGACTGAAAAAAAAAAAAATGAAAAGAGTAAATACTACTCGCTACATTCATAATTTTAGCGCCTGCGTATAATGTGTGTAAACAGTGCACAGCATCTCAAGTCGATAAGCCCAATTCTAAGTTAATTTCAGTGTTTCCTGTAACTTAAAAACAAAACTAAAAGATTGGTGTTATCAAGATAAATTAATATGGACGCTATTAAAAACGTTTCACCCGAATATCTAAAACTCCCTTCCCTGTCTTTAAAACACTTTACATTACACTTACGAACTACAGTGCGTAGCATTGAAAGAGTTACCGGCGCAGGGACCGGTTTTAGCTTGGGATACGTGAGAAAATCTGTGCAGTTTCCCAGTGAAGGATAAAGAATCAGTGACTAATGACACTTACGGGTGGTTGAAATTGTTTTATATGGAATCGAAAAATTTCTCTGCTGCATTTCTAATCTCTTGTTGGAAGCACGCAAATTATAACCATGATGAGAAACAGTGCAGGACAATGAATTGAATTGTTGATAGTTCTTTTAAAGAAATTGTACGTTTTGTATGCAAACTGTAAATCACCGCAAACATTTTTGTTCAGTAGGAAACAGCTTTCACTAACCCGCGATAAGACCGATTGTAGAGTTTGTGAGAGAACTGTATTTTGTAAAGTCCTCCTCCATTTTGAATCAACTACAGCAAGTTTATTTTGACAATCTGTCATCTCAAGTTAGTCTTGGAGCTGTTCGTGTTTCATCTTTCCTGCAACTGCCTTCTGTTAAATTGAAACTCTCATTCGCACCTGCACTTACCAAACCTGCACTATCATGCGACAGTATCAACAGCAGTTTGATAACTTTCTTAACTAGATGTTGAGATAAAACTGACATAAAGAATATAGCAAGCCTCTCTTCATCAACTGTATGACACTGGCTGGTTTCAGCAATCTGTGCTCTGAAGTCTCTATCAGCAATCTGAAAGTGATTTTGTTAAGTAGTTATAGCAGTTCCAGAATGCTATTTATGTAGAATCTAAAGGCTATGGATGTCTGTTAGAGCATACTTCTGAGGGCCGTGCTCAAAAAGTTATGCTCATGATGAAATTCAGAGAAGTTCAACATTCTTTTTTATGACTGAGACACGAACATGTTCATAAAATGTATGAAGACAGTGTGCAAAAAACAATTGCGCCAAATTTTGCACTTACCTAAAATTCTTTAAAAATAGCTGAAGATCCTCCACCAAAGCTAGTAAATGTGTTAGATCAGCTCTAGCTAACTTGTCTTCAAGATCTTTCGGGCAACACTGAAGCAGTAAGATAACGGCTGACCACTGGAATTTTTCACACTCAACAATACTGCTTCTGATGAAAAGAAATGCTCTTCTACCAACAATACATTTTCTAAACAACTTTCCGTTAAAACTCGTAAGTCTCAGTGAAAGCAATAACTTCACAAATGTCTATTCATGTACAAAACATACTATGTACAGCGAATGCCTGTCTATAGCTATGCAGAGCAAATGTTAACAGTCTTTTATTTTCCGAAACATGTTATATACTGCGCATGTTTGTTTGGAGCATATTAAAGTCAAAAAGTTAAGGAAATAAAACTAGTTTCTTTCCTTTTTCACAAAGATTTTTTTTTCATGCTGCATGTGTCACCGCATGTACTACAGGTACCAAACACACAACATATTTTCAAATCCTATCATAAACTATAAAATTTTCCATTTTTATCAAGCGTCCGGCCAAAACTTTAGATTTATTTCATCCGCCTCAAAACTAATTTACTTGAAATAAGTACGGTCCATTCCTAATGTAACAGTTAATTCGCAGAATAGATAGGGAGATAAAAATTCGTACGTTGTATTTAAATGTATTTTTTGTACTATACAAGATCAAACGTTTATCACTTACCTGATGTGTGGAATTCCGATTCCTCCATGAAGAATCTTGTATAGTTTGCTTTCATATAAAAGCTGAGGGTGCCTCGCTCGTACTTGTTCTAGCTTCACTGCCACTTCCTACGAGAATAAAGAAAATATTGATGTTACTATTGTGTTAATACTCTGCATATATATATTACTATTACCACAAAGAATTAAACAGCCTGCATTCATAAATATCTGCGCATTTCTTTCTAGCTTCCGAGAAGTTTGTTTCCTCGCCGGTAGATGTCTGACTTCAATAGCTTATTTTCTCAAATATCCTGATAAATAGACGCTTATGTCTGGTTCGTACTGCCATTTTTCAGCTAACAGAAAATGCTGAACCAATCACAGAATTTCAGTTTACCAGAAACCTTTAAGAAAATAAACTACTGAAATTCAGAGTCCTCTACCGGTGAGGTAAGAAAGTTTTTCAAAATCAGAAGGAAACGCGTCGACATTTAAGTGCAAACTACTTCTCTGTGCTATTACTTTGTATAGTTATAAAAAGAGCACAAAAGAACAACAGAGACTACCGATAAAGTCTATATGTATTAGTAAATCTTCGCTGCCACTCAACATACATCGAAATCTTATAAATTTCATTACTGTACTTTTAATTATTGAGATATTTTGAAGATATCTACCCGTAACTCCCAAGGCAATACAAATACTAGACACTGATATACGGAGTTTCAGTTTTTCTTTGTGTGTTATCTTGCACAAGTTGAGTCAGTAATGGTCTCCTATCTAGTACACAAAAGAGATCTGCATATTCTTCTGCGACATGTGAAAATTACAACAGCAGACATTACTTTGTTTATTTAAAGGCTCCTTTGTCTGTATGAGTCTTCTTTACTCAATGGCTACTTCTATCGAGGAAATTTATTGCACTGCTAAATTCTTTAAAATACGTGAGACCAAAAGGCCTCGAAGTCAGATGTTCCTCATAGATATCAAAGTGTTTACCTCATGCCCTCAGCCTACCGGTAACGAAACAGGAAGGAAACTGATCAACTGTTAAGTTGTTCACAGTAAATCAACATTTTAGCTGAGTAACCTGGCAAAAGTTTTGCGATCCAGGTAGGGGAGAGACCGCTTTTGTGGTGAGTTACCTCACATATTGGTCATTGTAATTATCTTAGTAACAGCAGTGAATTGCTATGATTTCATAGAAAAGGATACCGCCATGGAAAAATGGCACTCGTATAACGTAACTCTTAACATCATTAGTTATCCTTTATCTCTTCCACTGCCTAAAGGGCTTCACACTTCTCCAACATGATTGACTATTGCTGACTAGTTAACCTATGATGAGCAAATCAAAGGCAAGCTGGTTCTGCTACTTCTTATTCGCATATGTAATTTTACTTACATTTAACCATTCCTATCTTAAGCTCCTGAACATAAAGATTCAGAACTAACGAGAATTAAAAGTACAAAAATATTGCTTGGCAGAACAGCATGTGCTGTAAGTATATATTACGAAGTCTCCATATAAATACAGTTTATTTTGATTTTCATATTAATTGAGCACGTAGCTTCTAATGACAGGTTATACAATTACCACTATAAAGACAACAGACACTTCTAGATATTCTGCAAAACAATAGAAACTGTGTGTTTCAGGTTACCCAGTGGATTGGGGTAACTTGAGACAGTGTCTAAATGATTTACTGAAAAATACATTTTCGTACATCACAAGTTAAGCCAACTTGGAGATAATACAAAGCTAGATACCAAAAGCAGAGATTTTACTTTCTTAAGTATTACACATAGAAAGAAACAAACACCGTAAAACCTGCACTCACATCGTGTACATTGCGAGAGCACATGAAAATTGATTAACCAACAGTAGTTTTCTTTTCTCATATCCATGAAGTAGTAATTGGGTGAAAATTACTTACTTCTTCGTTTACACAAGCCTTAACGACCATCAATGAAGCCACAATACAGTTTTAAAATATATATACACTTTTGCCTCCAGTAACCTCGTTTGACGGTAACTTTTTATGTTTTGTTTTTTTTAAAAACAGTAGCTTTAAACGTTAATTTTCATTAATGCTTGAAAGTTTGTTTGAAGTTAAAGCACTGTAGTAAGTGTGTGTATTTGTATATACATGTCACTTAAGTTGATCATAGACCTTGTGGACTTGCTAAAATTACTTTCTAATTATTTATGTTCTACATCCGACACGTTGCACTGCAACTTCACATAGCACAATCATGGAAATTATAAACATCTGACACACACGTAGATGAAGAAGAGGAAAAGATTTAAAGAAAAGTAATGAAAAGACTAGACGCAAAGCGAGACGGGCGTAGGCCACAGTGCTGTTGCCGCCCCATACAATTCATATAATATATATAGACGCAAACAAAATAAGAATTCAAAAGTATTGAGCGTGCAATGCCCTAGTCGCTGCAGTGTTGCCAACAACTATGAATGAGCTGTCACTTCGGCGGAATATGAGCGATCGTTTGTAAGGAAGATGCCTAATGCTGAGATGAGTAAATCGATGAAATTGCTTTAAGTTACGAAACAGCAAATAAAAGCATTTTTTTTGTTTTATTTGTACGCGAATGAAAAAAAAAATCTTAAGTTTGTTAAGAATGGACGAAGAGGAACCAAGCTAATTGTTTTGTGGATATTATGGAGCAAGTTTCTGTAACTGATTTATCAACATGCTATCTGACTTTGCATAAAATACATGATGATTCAATGTTATGCTTTTCATCGGGTACGTAACTTCCCTGACAAGCCAGAAACTACACTGGAAGTATTAGTATCTCCTTAACATTCCTAAACTCTGATGTTCAAGCTGCGTTTAGTCATACCAATACATGTTTTCTTTTTCAATCACAAGTGACTTCATATATTCCTCGCGGACTGCATACGATCCGAATGTCCTCTATATCCTATTAATGATTTCTCGGTGTTTTTCGTGGTACACAATGCCAGGGATAGACAGACTGTATTAGAAAGGAACTCGTATTATTTTCAGGTATACAAGTAAAATGACGCATTCTGAACCTTTATTTAGTTTAACTTATTGAATGACTTTTGGCTAAATTGTGTCAATCTTTCAATGTTTTGTTGCTATATCCGTTTTCTTATTTCTAAGCAATGACTGAGGTTACTTTCTTTGGTCTGATATTGTGTTGGAACAAAGCTTTATACTCGAAGAAAGACATTTATCTTTGTTAGATGCGAACGTATGACTAAATTCTTGGTGTGCGTATATTGTGACAGAAGTAGACTTCACATGTACCAACGACTGGAATATCTCAGTGGTCAAGCGTTGGCGTAGCATTCGGGAAGTTGTGGGTTCGAGCCCAGCGGCCGACCATCTTGAAAGGTTATTTCGCAGTCACACCAGGCAAGTGCTGGGAAGGCACTTTCAACACAAGCCCTGACCGAAACCTTCCCGAATCCATTCCCCTTTCCTATCCCGGCCTAAGCCTTAGATGCCTAAAGGCCATAAATAAAATTCAAATTCAATGGCGATAATAATCTAGACAACTGAATCTTTTGTTTTTATTTAGGACGGAAAGAATTAATCTAGCAAGCATCATTTAGAAGCAACTAATTAAGAGGACGAGAGTGTCGTAACCAGGGTTGGCAAAAACCATGTTTTTTTTAAAATAAAAACAAAAAAACTAGTTTCTTTTGTTTAAATACTTTGCTTTATTTATTTACATTACATATGGATAGAAATAAGTTTGTTTCTCCTTAATGTCCTTATGCAGCAGCGGGGTTATGAAGGACGGGATCTACATTAAAGTGAAATACGAACCACTACTCGGTTTTCACCTGACAGAAATTGTCCTCCACCTGAACTCGAACCCGGGAACCCGATTATGAATTTGATGATCTACTGACTCATCCACGGAGACACCTGACAGAAATACGTTGTACTGATCTTGCATACTTGTGAATATAATTATTAGGAGTCACTTCAGAAGAACAAAAAGATAAACGACTGCACAAGTGAAATCACTGTACAGAGTTATATTAACTATGGCTTACGGAACTCGCAAGTTCATCGTCGCATTAACAAACATTCGCCATTGGATTCTATCCCGGGCAACATTAAGCCAGTTTTCATCACGAATACCTACTTCCCGACATTATTAAAATAAATGAGCAATTTCAAAAGTATACAGATCTAATTTAGTTCAAGCTAGTTCACTGAGTCAGAAATACCGTACATAGACTTATTTTTCATATCAATAAAAGAAGTGAATAAAGATACAACGAATTATTTGAGTTCACTCTGGCTCTGAACCATCCATACATATACATACAGAAAATACTTTTGATTTCAATAAATTCGTTTCCTGTGGTTTTTATGAGAAAAAATCTTGTACGGAATTTCTGTGTATTTTATCAATACTAAACATTATTAGAACAAAATAATATTTAGAATTTTTCCTTTGATTGCAATTGCATAATAATAATTATTTTGTACGTTGCTGGATGCTGTCGATAAATTTTACCAACTTCTAATACATTTAAGCAAAGTTAACTTTGGCCTCTCTATGAAACAACAGGCATTCAGGCAAGCAGAAAGATACAATTTGGTTTCGTTTCGTTTAAGCTTAACGTCCTTATGTAACAGCAAGGTTATGAAGAATAAGAATGCTTACAGTGACATCCGAACCACTACTCGGTTTGCACTTTAGAGAAATTCTGTGGCCCCATCGAGAAACGAACCTGAAACGCCTTGACTACAAGGCCAAAATGATATAAAATTAACGCAAATGGTTTAATATGTGGAATCGTCACAACGATATTTAAACTATTTGTGGCATTTTTTTTTTTTTTTGTTGAAACCAATTGTTTTTTAACACCTGGTCGTAAACGCCAACCCTGGTCGGCAGTATAATTTGAAATTAGATCCTTTATGCGTTTAAATTTAGGAAATAATTAAGCATATCAAAAGGAAAGTCAAACTCGATTATGAGACAATCCTCGACGTATCTGAAATACTGAAGGTACCTCAGGTTTAAATAAAACTGATGTTTCAATGTATTCCATGATAATATTAGCTAATAGGTGACAGACCCATCACTAGGCCATCCTTTTAGATGTAGAATTAGCTTCCGAAACAACGCATTTGTGAAAGTACATAATTCAACCAGCCTGGAAATTTTATCCATTTCTAATATTTTTTTAACCAAAAATGTTTTGTACATGAAAAGCGAGATCTAGAATAGCATTATACACGTCAACAGCATCCTACACAAATGTATTCATTGAAAAATATTTCCTTGAACAAAAAGGAACGTAACAGCTTGTTTTACCTGCTTTTCGATGTGATTAACTCTTCGACTGACCACATAATCGTCACTCAGGTGGACGCAGTTCCACTAACCGCGGACAGATGGCGTTGGGGCAGGCTCAGTACCTTTCGGTCTGTAACGCTCGTGGTTATTAAGATACAGATGATAGATCTTTTTTGGTGTTTGTGTTGTCTAGGATCAGTGACCCACATTGATTGAAAAAATTGGGGAGGGGGGCTGCGTTCTTAAACTGACATTTTCGTGAACACGTACTTCGAATTTAACGCACAGAAAGGCTGAAATTTCTTTAGTTAATTTTGATCTCACTTCATAACACAAATTATGTAAAACACACTGAATTTGGTTTTTATAATATTTTTCAAAATAGGAGTTTTTGCGCGCTAAAGCATTTTCGGAACAAACTGAATTAACGACTCCACTCCACTGATGAAAGTTCAATAAAATGTTAGAATGTATGCATGATGGAGTTGTCTAATAAATTACGAGAAATTCTGTCTATTTTATTTATATTTGCTTGTCAACTCAGACTTTTGTACACTGGCAACTATTATCTTCATACTGAGAAGACTACGCTATACATATCGACAAGGTAGACTGCTCGCCTTATTATCGGAAGGACTCGGGTTCGGTTATTCTGACAAACTTTCCCTGGTTTCCCTCGGTCACACCAAACTAGTGCTAGGATGGTACCTTGAATAAAACCAGGGGTAATACTTTGCCTGGTTGATATCGTTGTTAAATATATCGAGTATGAAACTGTCAAACTTCGGTTGTATCTGGAGATTGTTATACAGGGTGTTGCAAAATATCACTCCTAAAACCACCTCACTAGATTCCAGATATGAAAATACGAAAAAAAAAAAAAAAAAAAAGGATAAAGACCATCGAGGGTGCATAATGCACAAACACTTTGTTTCGGCGATATAGGTTGCCGAAACCGTGTGAAAATGAACTCCTGAGCTTGGTATTTCCAACACCATTAACAGTAGAACGTGAGACGGCATGGTACGTCAAAGACTCATTTCAGTCATCTCTATCCAAAAATACATATTGAAAAATTGTGCAATGGATGCGCGAGGGATTCCCCAAAATTCCCTGTCATTTGCGGAACAATTTTATAAAGATGCCCTCAGAGTAAATTACATATATTTCAACGAAAGATTGGTGTATTTGTTATCAGTAAAAGAGACTGTAATTGCTCGGTTAGATGGCAATGATTACGTTTATCATATGTAATCATACGGAAAGCTGTTTTATTCATACTCGTTTCTACACATATTTACTGCAGAGAATGTCTGGGAATCCCCTACTTCCTCTGAGAAGTCCCTTGCGCATCCACTGCACTATTTTGGAATATGCATTTTTGGACAGAGAAGGTATGAAGTCTTTGAGAGTACCATACCGCCTCAGTTCTACTGTTAATGCTATAGGAAATAGCAAGCTCTAGAGTTCCTTTCGGAAGCCGATTGCGTCAAAACAATCCATATGGGCACCCCGATGGTCTATATATTTTTTTTTAATTTCACGTAAGAATCTTGTGAGGTGATGTTATTTTGCAACACCCTATATATATATATATATATTAGAGAGAAATTTCCACTAATCGGCAAGATTACAATAAACTCGTTGTACAGCCAGATAGATATATTATCGACCAAGACATAACGAAGTTCTTTCACGAATTTCCGCACTTTATCAGTGTGCAAAATTTTATCTCGTAAGAAAATTAATTTCTGCTCTTGTCCAAACGAGCATGATATGAAAAGTAAACAAGTTCTGAACAAAAGCGCACATTTTCAACTTTATTTCAACTGCTTAAAGACATGTTTATTGCTTTTTAAGAGCAATCCAAAATATGATTTTGCATCTTTATACTTGTACTCATACAATTCCACCTAACAAGACGGTGGTTCGAAGCATCTTTTTAGATAACTAACGTTTATTTTTGTTATTGCTACTGTTACAACTAATATTACATACAACTACTAAGTGTGATGCTCTTTATTACTATGTAGTTTGGTTGAAATCGGTTTAATCACTGCCCCTACAAATTCAAAGGTGTAACCATTCGGTTCTACAGTTTATTATTATTGAAATAATACGGTGCACGAGTAGGACCTGGCACTAAAACCAAACATCGACTCCTCATTCTCAGCATCACATCGTCAATGATAATACCGCCTTACAGCCACTTTGTGCCAAAATGACTATTCTGCATGTTTCGATTCGTATTCTGTCAAGGCAGCTATCCCCGAAGTAGTTCGTTTCTACAATACATAGCGTTCTAATATCGATACGAGTGGTATAGCATGCCGCACTTCAATTCAAACTTGGTGCAGTTTTGTCTTAATCCTGTAAAATTTACATTTTGCGACTTAGGCGGTATTATAAAATCTGCGACTATATATAAGTATCACTTTAAGAAACTATATTATAGTTATTACCTCACTTGAGAATTTCATATTAGATACGTAACACTTTTGAAGAACGCAAGTATTTATCATAGTCTAACCCAATGACTCACGCTTATTTCTCAACACCCAAACAGTTCAAAAAATAATTTGAACGGTATCCAAGCATACATTAAATGGTGCCGCCGTTTTCTTTGTGCACCAATCATGAGTATATCTGTGTTGGCGGATAAAACTTTAAAAGAAGTGGTTGCAGTAGTTAATATATACTATGTACTGTTGGTAAAATTAAATTGTAATTCAAGTACTTGAATCTTAGTAGGCCATTTTGATTGAAAAGCAATGGATGCCTGAGACAATGTGAGTTGTTAGCATATTCTATTTTCTTCTGTAAATCAGATTATTCGTTTTCTTCAATATGAATTGTAATAGACGCGATATTGTTTTTGGTACACAAAGTGATCTGATTAAGAACTTTACATTAAACTAATGAAAGGTATGCTCGTCTCGAAATCAGTATAAACTGGGACAAAATTTCACGGCTCGTCAATACTAACAAATTTTCCTGACTTTACCTCATCCACAGCAGAAGAATGAAGGAATATTACGGCCAGGTCATCTTGCTTCCCCATTCCTTCCCTCCGGTTCATTTACCTCCACTGAATAAAGAACAGTTTGTAGGCTTAAAAACCTTTAAAGGTAAAAAAAATACAAATCAACAAACTTCTTTCATAATGACGAAGAACCTCAAGCTTGCTGCCAATATGATCACAACTAGGAGATACTTTTTCTCTTGTGAAGTTGTGGGAGTGTACAAAAAATTACATTTTGCCACACTTTTATTTAACATGATGGATGTCTGTGCACGTGCCAGTCTCATACAGAAGAAATAAACCATTTATATACTTAAATGCGAAAAGTCATGAGACAGGAAGTTATGAACTGCTAAGTGGCGTCACCGTCACGTGACGGACTGGTCAAAAGCCACGACTTCGATCTGTTGT
This sequence comes from Lepisma saccharinum, assembly GCA_022664845.1. Classification (NCBI taxonomy): domain Eukaryota; kingdom Metazoa; phylum Arthropoda; class Insecta; order Zygentoma; family Lepismatidae; genus Lepisma; species Lepisma saccharinum. Next base: position 34,984 of record JAGDQP010009483.1, on the reverse strand, counting down.
GAGGTTTATGTTTTTTGGAGTCCGGTTGTACACGGGAAGGAAGGCGTGAAATATAGAAAGGAGTTGTGGAATATCGTGCCATTTTCTCTCAAATAATACAGGTGCCTAGAAACATGTGTCACATCACGTTCACAAAAAACCGCTAAACGTCCACAAAGCGTTATGTCCAAAAAATATTTGCACTTTCTGTTAATTCGTTACGAAGATACACAAAAAGGAGGAACCTGGTAAGATTCTTAGGCAAGGAAAAAACTGCGATTTTCAAAGCAACATTAATATAAAAAGAAAACTTTCAAGAGTAGTTTCAAAACAAATTAAAAAAAAAAAAATAGCAGTGACTAGCAGTGTCTGGGTCGCAGTATCCACTGTAACAGACAAATGACATCAGCACAAATCACATCCACATTTAATGAAGTGACGCGTATGCAGCAGGTCAGTGCAGCCATCTTTAGCTTCTATGGGATATGGAACAGATTATGCCAGTATTAACACCACGCCACCCTACACTGTCTGATCTAGACCCATGAAAATAACCAGTTGTTTTGGGCTGATGGTACCGTTCGGGGGGTGGCGTACACTCCAATCGTCAACAGGGCACCGAGCACGCTGGTAGTGGTTCCACATTGATGTGGGGTTGCTCACTTGAACTCTGTTGATCATCTTAAACATGTGATTTATCGGTGATTGCTAGTTACACTTCGTAGCCCTTCGTAGACTTAATGCTCACGTAAAGATGGGATGTAACAAGATAATGCTACATAATTGGGCAAACATATCCAGGACTAGTTCAAGCAACATTTTTAACAGTTCTGACGAATGGTGTGGCCACCAAGTTCACTTGACATGAACTCAATAGAACATTTAGGGGGCGTGGGAGAGGTTTATTCGCGCCCTAGATCCTGCACCTACAAACGGTCGGATAAAACTACCCGACCCCCCAAAAAGTTGATCAACGGTTTATGAATGTAGTGAACAACAAAAAGGTCTACCAAAATCGGACCATCGGAAATGAATCAATTCCAAGATGACTGAACCACGCCGGCCAGGAAATTCGAAGGAGAGAGAGAGAAAAAAAAAAAAAAGGCACTTCCAATGGTGCAACTTCGTGAACATGATACTGTTTAAGGAACAAATGAAGGGAGTTTTGACTTTAGAAATCAAGAATGTAAATGGTTTCTTACGACAATGTCAACCATGGACATTCAGATTTGCGTTTTATGGAAGTAACTTCGTAAAGTAATTCTAGACAACTGTTCTTAGTACTAAATTCCGGAAGTGAATTCAGATGAGATGTTTTCTGATACAGTCAATATAAATGGAATGTTAATATTCGACATCTGAATGGATATGTCAAGGTGATATGTGTTACTCCTTAAGTTACGAAACACCTTTCGTAGTGGAAATAGTGAATACCTCGACCACTTATTTACATGTTAGATGTAATGTTTTAGAACGATAAGTGCTATTCAAAGATTCGATACCATGATTTTCCAGTTTAAGGGATACATTTGCCAGAATCCTAAAGCAAACTGATCTATTGAGACCTAAGTTGTGTTGCAGGTATATTTATGTTTGGATAGTCATTTAAATCTAGTATTCTGATTGATTTAGCAACACATACACCTACCAATATTCTTAATAACTAATTAGCGCAAAATCAAGAGTGATACATAGCTGGAAAGCTTATAGAATGAAGATTTTCAAGAGTTAACATTTGTGCCCAATCTGTAGATGATGAAAATAAACGAAAATGTGGCGGAAAAAAGGTTTTTAAATGAAACGCCGTAAAGTAGCGACTCTGGTAATTATCATCTGGCAATATTAAAACACCGACGTATATATTGGACATTCATATACAAATTAACAACGATATGTGAAATATATACGGAGAAAAATCAGATACACGACGGTGCGTGTGGAGCAGGAGCATTGTATTCTCGAGATTTCGAATAAGAAAGGAAGACCTTAATATGTGTTGTCCTGTGCACCTCCGAACTGTCATATAGTAATGAACTATACAACGTTCGAAGGCTTAAATAACACAAGTCCAAAAACGTGACATTTGTGCCCATCATGCCCAATGTGTAAAGACGACCACGACGAAAATACTCGAAAATATAGAAGAAAAAACGTCGTAGGTAGGAAATCATTTAGAGGGAAGTGAATAAGTAGGTCTTAGTGGAGTGCGAGTGTGGTTTATTGCAAATAGCTACCTTTGTCACACCGAAGGTACTACCAACCTCGTAGTTTCGGTTAACTAATCAATCAGCTATAATTTATGCATATAAGTTTAAAAGTAGCTAACTTTACATCTAAACAATTAATCCACTACACCACCTCAAAACAGCTACAAAACTACACAAAGGTAATCTCAAGAAAAAATAGATTTTCCGCTGTAAAATTTCTCCTACTACAGTGGACTATCTAAATGCAACAAAAAATTTTCAAGTTAAGTAACCGAGGGGTGAAAACACTAAAATAGTGGTCAACGGAATTCGTTAAGAACAGTTTCGATTGCAATGTGTCTGCCACTAACCATGAAGATCATGTGCTAACGTATTTATTTTCTAGTGGAATAACTCTTCCAACAGTTTTGAAAGTGTCAAGGAACTGTAGTACGATAGAATTACCATTGAAACGAAAACAAATGGAACAAACACTTCTACGTTATACGAACATCACCCAGAATGCAACTTACTCAAAACCCGACGAATTCCGATCACGGGAACACATTTTATTTCGGCAATGGCGGCTCCGAAGCTGCCTTTTTAATAGTCAATCTGTACATTGTACCTTGCAAAAAGTCGGATAGCTTTTATTTTTGGATAGGTTTTCCCTATCCTATCCCCGCCTTTGAAAAGTGAGTGTAGCTCACCAAAACTGATCGCGGCGATTGAAATATTTACGTTCAGATTGGTTCAAAGCGATTAAATTTGTTCCTACAACAAAAATCAAGAATTCAGATTTATTAACGTTTTTTAAAACCTTTGTTTAAAACCAATCAAACACGTATAACAAGAGTATCTGGCAATACAATGCTATCCTTAGTTGAATCCAGACTTTGTTCATCTTGGCGGGAAATAATCAAGTAAAGCTGGTGCATGCATTGCACCTTCACATGTGTAGATAACAGTGATGTAAGCATAAGGCTACCTTGGTTCTAAAATTTCACGGCACTTCCAAGTTTGCATAGCAATGGAATGATTCACAAGTTTTATTTTTTAAGTAAACTTCCGTATTTTTACTGCTTGACTACTTTGAGCATGAAAATAACTTCTAGTTTTGTTTACGTTACCAGTGCATCAGTGAAAAATGGTGCGTCAATATGTCAAGAAACCTTCGAACAGACATTACAGTGCCCGATGTCCATCTCAACAGAGCAGTTGAAGACGTACTAAGGGTTACAAACTCTCAATAATGATGTAAAACATTATATCTCTTAAGGAACACTTATCAATAAGTTTCATAATCTTGCTGATAGAACCTATTCAATAGCATTTGCCTGCTTTGTGAGAATCAAATATGGAACGTGATTCATCTGGCCACAGCAGGAAGAAATCTATGACATTGCGTAAAACGATATTGCAAAGCGTCTTCTTCACTGTTAGATATAATGTTCACTAGGTATACAAACTGTTATTTTGTTTATGTCTTGTTTCATGGAGCTAGAGATAGAATACGTGTGAGTACGATATTACTTTCATAAACTCATGCCTCTCCTGTACCGCATTTTAATCTTTCCCTTGTGCGATAAAACGTGTCGCATCGTAACAGAATTTCTCTTCCCCCAAGAAACGTAAAAACACGAAGAAAAGAACGCAAGCATGGACATATCTGCACAGTAGACACACGAAACAATTATCAGAAGGTTAAATTTAACGTTCAAAACTGAAGACTCAATAATACCCCATAAGTAATTCTTGCTTTAATTTTATTATCTTTTGTTTTTTTAAGAGGTAGTTATAACCTTTTTGATTTTGTTTACTAGAGTTAGGATTTGTATATAATTACACATTCTATTTGCAGTTGTGTACGACGCAAGAAAGTACAAATGTTCATGAACTGCAATATTAGTATCAATTATTTAACACATTTTTACATATTTCGTTCTGTTACACATTTCGTGTTGATTTTACATAAACCTACATATTCTACAATTTTCTTTTTGAACTTTGCATTTCGACTATATCAAAAATAATTTCCACAGCTATTCAAAATGTTTAGTATATACGGGGTGTCGTAAAACAAAAACTCGACAAAACCACCTCACGACATTCCAGACATAAAAAAAAAAGTAACGAGAGCGCACAAATGCTTAGTTTCGGTGCTACATTCTGCTGAAAATGTGGGAAAAGGAACTCTACAAACTGACATTTTACTTCCAATACCGAACAGTAGAACTGAGGCTGCATGGTACCGTCCAAGATTTCCAAATATGCATATTCCAAAATTGTGGAATGGATGCGCACATATTCCCAGACATTCTCTGGAACAAATGTAGGTCAAAATAAACATGACAGGACCACTTGCCCCAGCAAAGTGGAAAGATCGTTTTCGGCATACAACCGACGGCGATCTATGACCGTAGAAAATGTGAAAATACCTGATAGTGTATTATCAAAATCACCATTAAAGTTATCCCCTGTGCGATGTGCATGCGGTGTGGAAGTAGCGCTCCACATATTCTCGACCTATCCACGAACTGAGGTGGGGTGGGATGCTCAGTCCCAGGCTCGACAGCCTTTACCTCCCAAGGTGCCCAGGTACTCAATTTGAGTTCACCTAAGAGCGCCTACATGGGAACATTGCGGAAAACAAAATCACCATTAGATCATTATTTTATGTATGAATAGATAAGCAAATGTTAATGTTTATCCCTACAATAAGTACCTGGTTTATTTAATAATAAACAGTTTACATAATCTACAAACATGCGTAAATGTGTGAAATCTTTCACGGTGTCTACTAATTTTGTGACTTGAAATTCCGTGAATTTTCCACGATATTTTTTTCCAAATTCCCTGAGTTCTTAGTATAGTGGAACACGTAAATAATACGCAATGACAGTTTTTAACCCCACCACCACCCACTCCAACCATTTTGTATTATCGGTACTTCACAAGTGAAAAAGAAAAAGATAATTTCTTTAAAACAGAGGATACATTGAAAAAATCCGGTCAGCAGTGGAACTCGGACCCCCGACCTCCGCCTTGCCGGGGCAGTGCTCTTACCAACTGTGGACAGGTCGGGTCCACCTCAAATTTAACCGAGTGTCCCTAATAAATTGTAGATTTCTCGGAGTTTCCAGATTTATAAAATTCCCTGAGTATTCCCGTTTCCAGGGTGGTAGACACCCTGTATTACTCACAGCTAATGCATCGCAATGCATATATTACCTTCGTCGTATATGTGTGGCGACTGAAACACCACATCATCTACCCGAACTGTGTTTCATTCGGACTCTTAATTAATTTTCCTTTCCGGGGCTGAAATCTACGGCTCACAGCTTGCCTGATTAATCCGAATCATGTTGGATAGCTCAACCCTGTGAAATTATACAAACCCGAGTTAACTCATCTCATATAATCTATTCATATAATTGTTTCAGAGTTAACTCGGGATACTTACTTTTTTTTTTTTAATGATTACACGTGATTTGACATTGATTACCACCCTTTGTCATCGAATTAAAAATGTTCTTAAGAAGAATAAAGTATCTTCAACAAATGGTGCCAGTGATTAGAGCAATATTAAGAAACACTAAAAACTTGCTTCATCTTTTGATAGTGGTGCAAACTTCATCATGTGAAGCTAAACGCAGTTTCAGTTCTGCAACGTCTCAAAACATTCCTAAGGGACATCATGACACAAAAAGAATAATGTTATGGTTTGTCACGCACATTAGGATTTACTTGACAATCAACGAGTTAGCAGATAGATTTGTTGCAGCCAGTGATCGTCTCAGAACAATCTTCGAGCCAGTCGACTTTAAAGTAAGTAGATACGAATAGATTAATTTGTAGAATTGTAATTTTAACTACAAGCAGGATTTTATTATATTTTGTTAATACTGATATTATCGATAGACTTTTATTTTATTAACATTTAGTTTGAAGTATATGTATAATGGAGCTTACAGTTAGTCTAAGTCATGACGTACTCGCAAGCTTTCTCTGACCTTGCGTCCCTGCCCCAATTTTAACATGTCAGAGACTCCCATGTCATTAGATTATATCCTGGGCAGGATTATGCTAATTTCTATCATGAACACCTAAATCAAGAAGATTCCTTCTAATACTGTTTTCGTTTTTCCTTCCCGAGCTACATGGCCTGCCAATCTTAGAGGTCTCACAATATCGGGTGAATCATATAGTTTGTGGAGTACTTCATTATGCAGTGTCCCCATTCTACGGTCATCTGGTCCTGTCTCGGCCCGTGTAATTTTCGAGCGCTCGCAATTTACGTTTATCTGCGGAGTTATTATTTTAACTTTCACCACCCAAGTGTTACCGGTAGAATTATCGTTCCTCAAATTTTCAATTTCAAATTTCTTGATATTAATAACTAGTTTCTGGAATGGATGGAAACATGCACTTCTCGATAGACATCTTGTACATCTTGAGATACTTCAAAAAAATAAATAATTTCTGATCTGTGAAATACATTTTAAATATTGCAAGTACATTACTGATTTATGAAATTACTCAGTCATCGTAGAATACGATGGTATATTTGGACTGGAATTGGAATTTGTATTAATTATTATATTTTAACTTATATGCATCATTATATATCATTGCATAAATCAAATATTGCATAAATGTTTGTATGTAGTGGGTATATTTGTACTGTGAATTGTAGTTATTCTTATGTCTTTTAACTTGTATCTTTAACTATTGTATATTATTGTATTATCTTTTTGTTATAATGGTGATGTCCACTTCATGTGTACTTAATATACGAAAAAGAACGAACAAATAAATGAAATCAAATCAAATCAAATAAAAATGCCGCCGTAGAATGGGAAACTGAATCCAGCAAATCTTTGTGTAATGTTGGTGTTGTGTGATTATTCATCATGCCAGTTGTTGTGGACCTGGGTATTTATGTAGATACGTTGCGAATCAGACATGAATATGCCTACATTAAACGATATCATGTGATGTAAGTGGCTCAAGAATTTCCGTGGAACCTGACTTGTTACACCAATTTATTTTAGGAATCCGCAACATCGAGTATCAATCCGTATTAGTAAAGATTACAGTTTCAGGGTGGACACACTTACATGGTGTCTACTAATTCTGTGACTTGGAAGTTTCCTGAGTTTTCCAGGATTTCCATGATAATATTTCCCAAATTCGCTGAGTTCTTAGTACAGTGGAACATGTAAATATTACCCAACATTTTTTTAATCCCACCACCACCCAGTCCAAGCATCTTGTACATGATTGGTATTTCACAAGTGAAAAAAAAATCTTTCAAATAGAGGATTTTAACACATTGAAAAAAATCCAGTCACCAGTAGAAATCGAACCCACGACCTCCTCCTTGCCGGGGGCAGTGCTTTAACCAACTGTGGACACGTCCACCTCATAAATTATAATTTCCCTGAGTATTTCCTGAGTTTTCCAGATTTATAAAATTCCATGGGTATTCCTGGTTTTCCAGGGTTGTAGACACCCTGATCATTTATTAAGTCGCCGTTGAATGTATGAAAAGATTATGACAATATAAACGAAGGCAAATGTTTATATCTGCAATATTTTACGTGAACTACATAGAAATATAGCAAAATGATGCGCATCAAATATGAATGTGAACTATGAAAAGCATAATTGTATTAAATCGCCGTTGTATGTATGAAAAGATAAATGAAAGTTTATCTCTGCAGTACATATTTGGTTTATTTGATATTACATATTTGTACCTTAATTACATATTATTCTACATATTTAGTTTTTGTTACATAATAATGCATATTTCGCAATATGATACTACTTAAAAATTCTACCCCTAGTAATGACACTTCTTCAATCGTATCAAAACGTCAAGTAAATGAAAATGATCAAAGCTTTCGCTTTTTCATATGATGGGATGCGGCATACGGTAAGAAAAGCAGAAAAAAGAAGTCGGCATATGTTCAAAGTAGCCCCAACATCCTGTTTTATTTTACAGTCGTTTATGGAAACAAAACGTGCAAACAGAATGACTAATTAGCACAATGTTTGATTCACAAGTTGGATAAAAAATAGTTATATAACTAATACTGTTACAGAGATATTTCTAAAAACAACAAAAAGGTGTTCAAAGTAGCTCCGTGTTACTGAACTGAATTTGAATTTATTTGTAGCCTTTTGGCATCTTTGGCTCAGGCCAAGATGGGATTAACCTGATGAAAATTAGGGAAACCTCAGTCAGGACGGCCGGCTGCGAGGTTCGAACCCGCGTACAAAACATTGCTGATCCGAAGTTCGTGACATTACATCCTGTACCACGAGGATTTGATAAGGATTACAGACAGACAGAAAAATAAAATACCTATGTTTATATTTGAATAATCAGCAATAAGTAACAAAACGGGAAATAACTGAAGAGCGCGCAGAAAACCCTGAATAAACGTTAGTGTTTAGTACTCACCCTTGCAAGAACCGAAGCACCACGTTCAAGAACTCGAGAGAAAACAAAGGAAACAATGATACACAATGCACAGCAATAACACTAACAAAACGAGACTAATGTATCGTTGCAATTTTACAATACCGACTAAGTCTCAAAACGTAAATTTTACAGGAGGAACAAAAAAAGTAAAAAGTACTAAATTTGTATTTAAGTCAGACATACACGATATTACTCTCGTCGATATAGCACCACCATCTGTTGCGAAAATGAAGTACTACTTAAGCTGTCTTGACAGAATTCGTGTCAAAACATGCCGAAAAGTTATTTCCGCCCAAAGTGGCCATTACGTGGTATTTCCGACGATATACAAATTTCTTGTGTTAAGCAGGCGCACGTTAATGCAACTCGATTTCTTACACTATTATGGACTAGACAGGAAGCCGTGACCAACGTTCTTTACCTCTGCAAGATAAGGTACCTCAGAGCACTCTTCCGAGTGCAGAGAAAAATAGTGGCCATGACCTCTGTCTAGGAACCATATCAGCATTTGCCTGGTGAAATTGACGAATACATATTACAATGATAGGCGGCAGCAACAGCAGTGGAACTTACTTCCTCAGTGCTAGTCCGCGACCTTAGCAATTACCAAATAAGCGGGGGGTCGCTACATTTTTTTAAATTTTATTATGTCCTTTAGACATCTACGGCTCCGACCGCGATAGGGGAGAAGAAAGGATTTGGGAAGGTGTCGGCCAGGGCGTATGTTAAAGGTGTCATCCCGGCATCTGGCTGATGTGACTGAGGAAAAGCCCTGGAAAAACCTTAATAAGGATGGTCAGCCGCAGGGATCGAACCCACAAGATCCCGAATGCTACGCCAACGCTCTACAACTGAGCAATATAGCGGCTCGGTGACGCTACATGTATTATGAAGTACTAATACGGAGACACGAGCGAACTGCAGTTTTAAAACCACATTTGCTGTTAATCTGATAAATATGTAGGATCAATCGACACTTACTATCAGTATAAACGAAAACTAACGAGCCTTCATCTTGTCTCCTTCCTCTTATGCAGTCGCAGTCTTGCAAAACGCTAGCTCCACATCTTTCACGTGTTTGGTACCAAAATGAAATATATATATATATATATGGAATATATGGAATTTTAATCCATATTGAATAAACTAATTCTTCTGTCTACTGGACCATAGTTGATGAAGTTGTTCTCTCGGTGCTATGCCTCTTACTCTCCTGCTTCTATAAATAAACACACAATCCGATATTGAATCGTTCACATACTATTAACTTGGTACACGTGCTTCACTTGTGTTTCTCTCATCAAACACGTGTTCCATTAAACCAATTCAACCAACTGATTAAGTTAAGCTTTGGCATCTCTATTATTAGACTCCATTTCATTTTGCTAGCTACATCCAACGCAATGAAAGGAGTTCAGACCAAGACTCAAATTTACTAACGAAACTAGCCGCTAATGATGTTGAGTAATTATTAAATCACCATTAATCTCTGTGTCTCGAACCACAAAATTGCCAGAGTTGGCGATTATGTTAACATGTGTGCTACATAAATTGGACACACTGTAATGCGAATTATTAGTTAGTTCGAATACAAATTTATTCCCCTTGAAATTTCTATTGAAACCAAGGTTAAAAATTCACATGTTCAAAATTCACCGATGACTGCAAAATTTTTAAGACCATTAAATCTACAGAAGACATTTTCTTCCTTCAAGCCGCTATAGATTCTGTAGAAATGTGTTGCAATAACTGGTTACTGAAAGTTAATCCGTGCAAAACTGCTGTAATGCGTTTCTCACTCAAAACCCATGCCACAAAAAGTACATCCTCCCTCATCTATTATACCACGGGTAGACTATTACAAAGACCTTGGTATCATATTTGATGAAAAACTCAATTTTACTCCTCACATTGAATTCGTAACTTCCAAAGCACTCGCCGGCCGTGTGACCGAGCGGTCTGCGGTGGTAGGCCATCGGCTCGAAGGTCCCGGCAGGGGCATGGGCGTGGATTTTAACAGCTAAAGGCAAATCGTGACGGGCCGAAGTCCAAAGTTACTAGACTGGCCCAGATAAAAATAAAGTTTACCAAAAAAAGTTTTTCCAAAGCACTGAAACTTCGTGGACTTCTCTACAGGTTTACAGATATTAAAGATTTCAGAGCTCTTCGGTCATAATTTCTCACTTGTGTACTTCCTACTATCGAATACTGTTCATCTATCTGGTCTATGGCTTGTGAAACAAAGTTATCTTAATTGTATAAAGTACAAAATTTCTTTATTTGTATTTTCGACACAGGATACCCAACTTCCAACATAAATCTAACGAAGACATCTTGAATTTTCTTGACTTGAAAAACATACACGCGAAGAAAACTAAATGACTTAAAATTTCTTTATAAAATAATGCAGGGCACACTCAGGACCAACGGCCTTCTTTTCAACCTAAAAGTACCCAGACAAAATGCCCGTTCCCACCACCATTTCTGCATCTGAAAACCTAGATTGTGTTTGGTCCAACGATCTCTCGTATACGGACTGTCTTATCTTTACAATACTCTTCCTTTGCCACCAGATTTTTACATCAGTAAAAGTAAATTTCTAAAGAATTATGAGAATCTGGAAGAAAAAAACAGCTTATTCCCACTCTATAATTGTTTGTTGTTATTGTTATATCACGTTGTTACAAGAACGGTGTAAAATGGCCCTTTCTGTATCCGTGCTAACTTCTAATAAATAAAAAAATAATTTAAAAAATGTAATTCGAATTTTTAAACCTCGTATTTGGATAATTCGTATTTCATGAATTCAAAACAAAGGAAATAGCAGTATCCCTGAATATCAATGTCTCAAACATTTACTCCACGATCTTTTAGTGATGGCCAGATAGCAAACAGAAGAATACGGTCTGCTTTACAGCTATCCAGAGACAACCGCAAAGAGAAAATTGTTTGCTGGTATGCAGCCTTCACCCTCTGCTCAATCACGATGGATTGTCTACCCCTTTTGTGTGCAGACGTACGTTCTTAACCCCCCCCCCTTCTCCATTAGCTAATGTTTTCTAAGAACAACAAATTTGTGAAAGCTCTCTTAACTGCACTGAAGTTCACACAATAAATTAAATGGAGATTTTGTTAACCGTATAAAAATTAAGAAAGCAAAGCAAACACGAATCACGAGGTAGATAATGTTATTTCACATGTATGTAATGTGTATGTTAATATTAATACGTTAGTTATACTGCAATTTATTTAAATTTAAATGTGTTTTCTTATTTACTGGTAGCTTAATTATTGCGAGATAATTTTTTTTGCTTGCAGTATAGGACCATGCACAAAATATTCGAGCTTTTAACGGAAGGTCCACTTCATGTTAATTATATTTGTTTATGGACTAGTAAGTAGTTTTATCTTACTGATTTACTTTTAATAATGCGTTTTTGTTAATTCCCAACCTTTTTGTACCCCTTGGAGTTCGAATTAAAGAGAGTCCACTGTAGTTCAGTAAATAAGACGACGGAACATTCATTTGGACTAGGATGCACATTTCGTACATATCAAATAATTATACAAAATAAGGGAAATGACCAATCTGTAATGAATGAAGTTCAATGAGGGGAGGGAGGAATCTAGGAAACATCAGAAGTTGAAACAAACACTGTCTTTGTTTAATCTTCATATAACCTTCTCTCAAAGAGTCAAATTAGACCAAGTTTGTGTGCATCGAGGTATTCGATCATCCACTCGTTCATGACGAACTTTGCCATAGTCTATAATTATTATTATTATTTTTTTTATTATTTGTCTCTTCTACCTGGAACACTTGAACAGAAATGCAAGTATACAAATAATAAGTTTCACAGCCCGCAGCCCTAACCACCATAAATAATTATTTCTGTAATGCTATTTCTTTCACCTCAAAATAAGGAAACTTTGCAATTGTAAATACTACAGAAGTAACTGGAGAAGTATGAAGAAATTATTTTTTAAATAGGCAATACAAAGTATGCATTTTTATTGTGAGTTTACTTTTCGCCCTTTATGATACACCCGATGTTATAAGAATAATTATATCACGACGGCTAAGATGGACAAGTTATGTAGCTCGAATAGGGAGAAAACTACGACTATATATCCCATCAAGGTTTGGAAGCCACAGAGAACAAGGCCGTTGGGAAAACAGAAACATAGCTAGAAGGGTAATATCAGAAGAAACCTTCGTAATGTAAGCTGGTTTGACTTTGCCCAGGGTAGGTTCCAATGGGGAACGTCTGTTACTGCGGCGATAAACGAAAAAAGAAACACTCCTTGCTCCAGAAAAAAGGATGCAAATTTAAATTTTAAAACCTACACAAAGTACAATCCGAACAAGTGCCATCACATTGCTTACAGCAATACGTATATTCACAACATGATTATTCTGTTAATTTATAATTGATTATACAGAATAATTTATCACAGTTCAATCTTACATGTTGCAAATTTCATTTTATTAAAGATTTAAGAGTCCTTCGCGATAGGAAACACGTCAATGCATATGTGTAACTGCGATACATAAAACAAAATACATTATTCATCACAGAAATTAGTCAAACCAGTGTCACGGAAAAGCATGACTCACCACCTTCGATGCATTTACTAACCTCATGATTACATACGAAAATGTAATCAATTCTTTATTGTGAATATTACGTATTCTTGAGTCACATAGAACTACTAAGTTATAAATGAATATCTGCATCACTGATTAAAGATAAAAATACTCGTATACAAAAGAAGTTTGGACATTGTACGAAGCGCTTTCCTATCAAAGGCTACAATCTTTTCACGGTAATGTTACATGTACATATTCATCACGAACTTCTAGGTACTGCTTAAAAAATAAGTATTTGGTAACCATAATACACAGTCCCTATAATCCTATGGAAACTAAATGACCACTTCACAAAATGTTTATCAAGCGGTCTATGTCAAACCAACTATCTGAAAAATTAATTAAAAAAGGATTTTTAAAAAAACACGCTTTTTTAAGATGAACTAAAAAGTAATAAATTGAATTAATCTTATCAATCGGAAAATAAAAGCGTGGGTGCTCTTAGATATCATGATTTTATGTAAGGTAAGCAAAAGCACCCACGCTTTTATTTTCCGATTCATAACAGTAATTCAATTTATTATATTTTACTTTTTAGTCCATCTTAAAAAAGCGCGTTTTTTTTTTTAAAAAAAAGTTAATTAATTAATTTTTTATGTATAATAGATTTGTATAAAAAACCCTTCGGGATAAAGACAAGAGCGACACAAGAATTCTACTCACAAAAGAACGTGTTTCCTTTGTAATAAAATTAGGAGATTTAGTATCCTTCCGCCATAGTGACACAAAGAAAGTAACTCGCAAAATGCATATCACTTCTTTTGTGATGAATTTTTGCGTCACTCTTGTCTTTACCCCGAAGGGGTTTTCATACTATCACTTATTTTGTAAGGCTACTTATTAAAAAAAAGAGCACTGTCTTCCTACAAAAGGTCGATTTTGGGTCGTATCTCGAAAACGGTAACTCCTATCAACAAACCACAAAACCCCCGGTACCAACCACTTTGGGTTAAAGCAAAAAGACAGACAGAATGACGGCCCTTTCTATCATTTGTGAAAATTCTGTGATTGGGCTAAAAAGGTCATAACTTTTGAACCCCTTCACCGATTGTGACGTGCTGTACACCGTTTGAAAGGTATTGAAGCGTAGATTATGATTCCGCAAGCTTCGGCCGCCTATATGGTCAGTGGTAAGTGCTATCACCAGAAATGTGAAATTCTAGGGGGTCCCAGGGAGGTCCTACTGTTCCTACTCTTTTATGTGTCTTAGTATGGCAAAGAGCTTTCAAATTCAACTTCAAGCATCAAAATCGGACTTATAGTTTGCTAGATCCGAAATTAGCTGTATATATGTGAGTACCGCTAACAGACTCGTTGCTTAGAACTACCGTTCTTCGTGATGAATATTAAACTCCCTGCGAGATAGGAAACCCAAATTTCACAAAATAGTTGCGGCGTTGCGTGCATTTAAGGATAATTTCGAATTATTTTAATTAATTAATTACAGTTAACTGGATTATTTTCTCGTATATCTAATGATTGAATATTGTATTGTCATCGGAAGCAAGCACGTTTACAAAATTTCAAAGAAATCGGATGATGCAAAGTGACTTTAAAATCGATTGCACAATTTGTACCGAACAGACATACAAGAAAGCGAGTTAATAAAAACGTGTTAAAATAGACGCAAATTTAAGTCACTAAACAAGACACGTAACGATTCAGAAAGTTCTGATATTTGATTCTATGAGGGGTGCCCAGAAGAGGGATATATGACGCTCGCTGCGTCATGACAATTTTTTGAAGGGGATAAAAAAAGTTTCACGTTAGGAAGTTATTATCCTTCGAATGTTTGAAATGTAAGATAAAATACTTACGAACTTGGCGTTTTACAAATTTTCTTCAAATAAATAAAAAGTACAGCTCTCATGTAGATAAAGCACCATTAAGGTCCCCCGCTTAAGTTATATATAATAAGTTTCCTTGTTTTATTATGCTGTGTTGCTAACTGTGAAACTCGTCTAGATCAACGAGCTGTTACAATGGACGAAAATATGGGACACTGTGTTCGAAATATTTGAAATTCACGGAAAGTTTCTCCCTCCCAACGAGTCCATTTATATCGAATTCAGTGGATAAAAGGACAAAGGATCGACAAACATATTGTCACTAACAATAACGCACAGATTATTCGAGCTGTTATCAGTTCTAAATGATTTCTGTCGGTACCTGATAGAATTGAAAATTGCTTTTACGAAAGAACAACGTTATTTAGGCAAACTTGTAATTAAAGCTTTCCGTCTGTTGCCAAAACGTAATCCAAATGCAGTCATACATGGATAAACAGATGATGAGGAAACGGATGTGAAATTAAGATCAAACTCTCTAAGTCATTGTAATAATTGTAAAATAACGTTTGCTTAACATAACTGTTCAAAGGGTAAAGAAAGCGGGTCAATTTTCTCTAACTACACTTATTACATGATGAAAACTAGAAATCTATTAATTTAAAAATACAATTTTTTTTAAAGACGACGTTTCGCCTAATTGCTTCAGGCTTCTTCAAGTCAACCAAAACAGTGAGAGATTTTATATGCTTCATAATGTAAACATGCAGACTACAAGTACAGTTTCCAGGAAAATTTACCAAAAAGAACTCATTGAAATATGTTTGTACTAGAAGTGAACATTCACCAAAATTAACATTTCGTAGCATTTTATATTTTAGTAAATTAGCACATTATGTTAGCAGGAAATATGTTGAGTTTAAATGTAAAATGGGATCAGTTCCGAAGTAAAAGGATCTATAGCATCCTTTTACTCCCGGCGATACAAGCGGAATCAATCTGAAGTAACATGTAAGTGCTTCCAAGACAGAACTAAATCCTAATTTTATTGTTGGCCAAAGTATGAACGATGCAGGGAACTTGCGAAGGAGACTTAAAGACAGTTTTTATTGTCTCACAAATTCGCGTTGGTTGCAGAAAATTAACTTTCTACATTCAGCATTCTTAATATTTTTTTCGAATTGTTGGACGACTTTCTTAGGATATAATCGTAACTGTATTTATTGAAAATCTTTCACAAAATCCACGAAAAAGACTGAAACATGTATTTACAAGACGGTCAAGCAACAAGCTATGAAAACAGTCCGGTCGGATTGCAGCTAGAATGGAAATATGACAATCGCCTACAAAGGTGCAGAGATGGTAGAGACGGGAGAAGGGAAGACGCGACTCTGGATGCAAAAACAATGAAGAGACTGCATGCGAATTTGATGCGTACGGGTACGGTTACTCATCAAGGTGTTGGGTTATCAGAGAGTTGTCATTGAAGAGGCTAAAGCTAACGCTGCTGCCATGTTTGCGCAAAGTCCCAAGAAGTTCCTGAAAAAATATGAGGGAATCCGGTTAGTCATATGGTTCGGTTCAGTACTAAGCTTACATTGTAATTGGGAAGTCCCGGTCGTCCTCGGTGCCGGTCATCCTGAGATTTCCCTAGTTTCCATAAACTTTAAGGTTTCGCCTTCACTTTTTTCTTCTTCAGAAGTAGCAACAGTACATGCTCTTCACGCGTCGACATCTTAATGCAAGTGGATCCGTTGGATAGCCTCGGCTGTGGTTTGGTTAAGCCAATGCAGTGGACGTTTATGAATAGACTGGTACCAAACTTGTACGGAGTCTGCCGAAGTCTAACAATACTCACTATTCGGCGCAAACTGTGTAACTCCCAGAAGTAATTTACAAAACTTATTGTCTGGTTTGTTTCTCCCAGCAGTCGGTACCCTACACTCCGCTACCGTAAACTGCTATTGGTTGAATCATATCAAATATACGTATCATTTACGTTATAGAAAGAGCTCTTCCCTTATAACATGAACATTCCCTCCTCTGTAGCTAATACTGCTTATGGTACTTGGTCAATTCCATGTTATGTTAACCCGAGGTATTATTATTATTTGAAAATGTTCATTATTTTCCGTCCACTGTATACCCAATTTTTGGGTTAACTAAATTTTTGCACCTTTCCGAAAATCATTCATTACTTGTTTTGGCGCAGTTTACTTCCAGACGGCAATCCTCACAATATTTACTTAATGTGTGTAGTGGGTGCTACATTCCTATTGTGTTTGGGTAAAATCGTCTGCGTACAGTAATACTGGGATTTCTATATTTTCGATGTATGGTGGATGTATCTCCTTTCCTGTTAAAAGCTTAAAAAAAAGCTTATCTATATCATTTATGTACGAACCAAATAAAACCGGAGACAATTGGGACTCCTGTCTCAACCTTACGTGAGATTTAATTGGTTTTGTGACTTCACTTGTCTCTACTTTGACACAAAATAATGGTCATTAATTCAATCGGTTGGAGTAAGAATAATACAAAATACTGGCGTTATAAATGTGAGTTTGTCAGCGACTGAGCGACAAGATTGTGGATCATGTTCAAAGTAATTACCTCAGAACGACCACTTACACAACGAACATTTCGCTACTAAGCCTGAAACAGCCTGTTCAATTTATTTTCTTGTAATTGGCGACTCTTCGTAATAGCTGTTGACCTAAATATCCGAGAGTATATTACACAAACCAGAGCAGCTGCGATGCCTTTTTCTTTAGATACAAGGGCACAGTTTGAGCAAGATTATAATGTATTTAAAAAAAAACTACTACTGAAAGTACCAGACAAAGGAACTTCACTATTAAGGCTGTTGAAACTACACTACATCAGAAATTAGGCAGGTTCAGTTATAGCTTTAGGAAATCACCACCGTACAGTACGGTGCTAACAGAAACCGCAACATAAAATTACCCAGCAGAACTATGTAAATGGTGAAGTGTGATTTTAAATTTGTACAAAAAAAAAAAAAAAGATAACTTGAATAAATGATGATAAAAGATAAAAATACATTTAAATAAAATATTACAACAGATTTGTGATACACTAATGGGAAGCGAAACCTGTAGTACTCAACACACGGACCAAGTATGGTATTAAGTTAATCGCATACTGTAATTTATAAGTATAGTGCTGCCATTTCATAAAACGCTTGTTTCTAAGAAGCGGCAGGCTACTAACTTTCACCCAGGCTCCGTGATCCAGCGGTTAACATCGCCAACTTCCGAGGCCTGCTACCGTGACCTGGGGTGGCAGAGAGGTTTCTGTGCGTGGTCACTGGTTCAATTCCTGCCGGGGCCTCTAAATCGGAATAGTTTTAATCTACTTTACTAAAAACTGCAGGTCCCGTCCTTAGAAGCTCACCAGCTCGTTTAAAAAGTTAATAACAATTAAATCCTGCTACCGTCCATCCGGATTAAAGTTCTGAAGTTTTTTTTTTCAGTTGCGCCAAGCAAATACCGGGATGGTACCCTGGCTAAGACCCTGGGCGCTACTTTCCATCCACATCCCGGAAGTAATACCCGACGAACGTCATGAAATTTGTCCGTAGCTGCCACTTCAACCCATACCTGTAAATTAAATACAGTAGCTGTAACTTTCTCGCCAAGTGGATTAGCCAAACATGTGCACCCACCGTAACGCACAATTGCGCTTACCTTTTAACTGAAAGTATGAATGTTTTTCGTCGAGATGTTCGATTATTGCTAGTGCGAAATGTTGGCTCTTTTACTCAATAAATTTTACAACTAAATGAATATTTAGTAACATTTTAACGCGAGACAGAGTAGTGGGGGAAGGATTGGAAAAAGAAGTGGCAACACTAAAAAAAGGGGCAGAGGAAACATACGGGTTTTCTAATGGCAGGAAAAATACTACTACACGAGTAACCTGCAGCAATTATTTCTAAAACACATTACATACAATTCAAAATGTTGATTTTGTTCTAAATACAGTATGCAGTAAGTATTCATGTATATCGCAATATACTTTAGTATTTCGAAATATAGCCTAAGAGATTGTTCACGACTTAGCATACCTTCACATTGTCTGTACGAACTTGTAATGCTGTGATTTCTTTTTCTCTTAAAATAGGAAATATTCGTTGTATGAGCGGTACGACTGAAGCCCGTTCCAATGCGGGCCCAGTACCCAACTAGGCTGATATAATACAAACAACAAACGAAATACGAGTTGTCAGGCCCTACGGATATTCATATGACTTTACTCCAACATATGGCCATAGAAAGAGTTTGCACTTGGCATAGTTTCTTCACTGTACAACAGCTATACGTTGGACAAAAATATGACTCATCCACATTGTAAATGATTAAATACACAAGTACGATCTGTTGCACAAGACACATGTAATATTAAAACCCTTTATATTACTCGCCTTCTCTGATTACATGGACTGTTTTATAGTAATCTAGGTATGTGATATTACCAATAAATGCGAGACAAGGGCTATGAAAGAATTTCCAACCATGAATCAGGGAAGTAATTCCAGTTAACTTATATTAAAGGCAAGAAAATGGCTGGAATAAGGTACAAAAATGTGTTAAGACTCCGTCAAAACGAATAAATTTACTCTGATTTGAAAGAATTATAGTACGACACAGTTATACAATGTGAAATGGTAGTTGAATGCACAGATGCGAGTCCCTTCTTTTACCGTTCGATTCTTACTAGCAACCAAGAGTGTTTCGCAACAGAAAAAAATTCGTGTTATGAACAAACTTCGCCACTATTTACTTACTATTAAAACATTTTTGCATGAAACATGCGCTGTACGTTTACTTGCTACATTAAGGATACACGTACCCAATCGTGATGGTTGTAAACACACTAAAAAATAGCTTGAATACTGTGAAGGCGTTAAAGTGACTGAAAACGGAAGTGATCACATTCGTTTTCAGAAAGAAACTAGGGTTCTTATATACTAATTTACAAGATAGTAACTAATACGAAGTGCAAGTTTTTTTTCTTTTTTTTCTACGTTACATAGAATTTTTACTAATATTCCATAACTTCCACCAACAGGAGAAGCAAACTGTTTAAGCGACGAAGGAATTCGAGACTAAAATTAAGGTTTTGGAACAAATACAATCTAGTGTACACGATTTATGCAACGGTGATTCAACGAAACACGGTTACCTACAGCAATGAGAACAATATTTCAACACATAGGCCTAAAACAGAAGCTCGCACACATACAGTAACGTATTCTTCTTTAAAAAAAAAATCACATGCCATATGTATCAATGAAGCAGCATGTTGAAATCACAATTAACAAAAATACACACTACGTTAAAACACATTTGCAGTGGAGTACCCAGGATTCAAAATTCTACAGTGAAATGTAGAACCCAGGATTCAAAATACTTTACCAAAAGCTCCACCTTACTCACGAATTTTGGTCTGCTATTTAAACTGAAGTACACATAGCGAAAAATAATTTACACGAACAACAGAAGTACGTGGTGGCAACACAAAAGATTCGAGTCAGATATCACACTGCGTATTAAACTGAATAACAATATGAAAAAGGTAAAAATACCGTACCCTCTAGGAGCACAGGAACGTACATCATTCCAGACATTAGTTTTGTACAATAGGCAATAATAACTTTCGAAGACTACACCTTGCGTAACGCATCCCTCTTAGAACTACAAGCGGGACACTATTTTCACAAGGTACCATCCACCTAAATTGAGAAAACTGGATTAATTATTTTACTTGATATAACTGTTAATACATAACCGTCATACCAAAATCTCTGAACAAGGCAACAGTAATCTGCGTTAAGTATACCAGTACAACTGATGCTCCTTTTCAACCATGGAAATCAGATCGAAGCAATACTCCAAATAATTGGATGGGTAATTATAGAAGGAGGGGCAGATACAACGAAAGTCTCGTACCCACGGAACAAAAATAGTCAGAGTATACACAAAATAACCTAATTTTATCTAATGGGCCTACAATGTAAACTAACCTAAATTTTAAATAACCACACAGCCAACATATCGTAATGAATTTCGGGAATAACAAAGTTCCTAATTACATAAGGAATGTTATTTAGTCCCATGAACGCCCTTGTTCATGATAAAAACAAAACGTTCTTAACACAATAGTACAAGGTGGTAAATTATCTACCCCTTGAAAAAAAAAAAATGAAACCCAATAAGAAAAAGTTATAGTACAAGGACCATGCATAGTAGCTACCCTAATTTGAAATTGCGACGAACTGTGAGAAGTGGTTGAAGTTATTCAATTGGACTTTATACTTGGGTGGTATAGTATTCTACACTATTTAAAGATAATTCAACTTTTTGCACACAGTAATTACATTAACCGGAAGAATAAACACAATAAAACTCTTATTCAGTATCAGATGTACCAGTAATATATAGCTTGTACTTAAATAGTTAGGAATCAATAATACAAAAATGTTCGTTATATACTTCACATGGATTCAAAGCACCATATCACGTTTATTGAACCAATTAAAATTATCCCGAGTTGCTAAACATATTCAACAAAATTCTAATTTACAAAATAAGAGAAAGTTGGCTAAATCGAAGTAAAGAACCATGTGTGTATTTAAATAACTGATTTCAAAGAGTTACGCCATGAAAGGAATCAGCCTAAGATTTCATTACCAAAGCCCATACCAAAAAAAAAAAAAAGCAACTAGGCTGAGACCTATTTAAGACTGCCTTCCTCGTCCGTGCAGTATAGAATAACGGTACACAATCAACAAACTAGACGAGGGTCGCCAAAATATTCCACATCTATAAAAAATTTAATAGCCGCACCAACAAATAAGGGAAAGTTTCACTTTATTATGGCCTCCGAACACCAGCTGAAGAAAAATCCGTTCTCAGCTGGTCTGTGTCTGCCATTACTGCGAACGTACATGCTACGGACTACTTTTACCTTTACATTCAACCTACCCGTATGCAAAAGCCTTTTGTCAAATTAGACTAAAATTGCGAACTTAAGCATATTCTAATGTGACTAATGAAAGGAAACTTATTTTGTTCAAATAATTTCACACGAAACTTACCTCTCCATTCGTTATGTTGATGCCTAAATAGATGTCACCAAAAGAACCACTACCAATTTTTCGCACTAAACGATACTTTCCTCCCACAATAAACTCTTGTTTAGACGAAGAACTTGAAGTTGCCATTATAATAGTCTGTTGTGCTACAAAGTTTGGAATTTAGGAAGGCAAATAAGAAAACAAAAATCAATAATACACAAAACTAACACTTCCTACTACACGCCGACATCTCCTCTCCAATGACTGACGTAAGAACAAAGCAGTGCAATGCATGCTGGGTAAGGCCAATCCTGCATGCAGTACCGTAATGTAAAACGACTTAAATTTGGAAGAAAGCAGTTTACGTAGTGTCCTTTGATATGTACCAACTAAAGAATTTGTTCACCATTGTTCTATACAAAATCACACATGAATTTTACGGTGAAGTTTCAAATCGAAGTATTCAATTGAATCGCACAATAACAGAACTGTTGAAAGTACGGCCTTCGTGATTTTGTTTCCAGTGACGTCATGTTACAATGAAAAAGAACGAATACGTTTACTTCGAAGAAAAGAGGGAAATAAATGAAGGATCTATAATTGTGTTCTGTTCTCATAATAGCACTTTACAAATAAATAAAGAATATATAGATAGCATTTATCATCTGCAATCGAATGAATGGTGTTAGTATCAAACAGATTTTGATCAAATTTTCGTTTAACATTTATTCCTATTTGTCATGGGAAAAAAATCATTTTCGTACATTGCACTTCAAGAGAACATTTCCCCAGACAGGTAGTTCAATGGAAAAGTGCTCTCTTGCTTCGTACAAAGGGAAAAGATCGGATTTCAAACCCAGGGCTCATCTTCCTAACAATTTTCATCAGGCAAATGTAGGGCTCGAACCTTCAAAAAAGAACAGGGTCGCACCTTTCCTTTCCTTCTCCAGAGATGCACAACAAATTCCTTTCGGAGGGGGGTTCAAGGGAGGAAATTTGCATAAATATTTACGCCTAAAAGTAGTCATATCCCGCACTTGCGCCCCAGTTGGTTCCAGAGGGTGACGTGACGTAACTTCGTAAGTCAAAAGCAGATATAAGCCAAAGCACAATGTTATAAAAATGACAGTCGTGAAATAAAAGTGAAAATTTAGCAGGTGGAAACTAATTGATCGTACGTGCGAAGCAAGTTTGGATTTAATTTTTAAGGTTTTTAGGCAACTTTAGCTAGGCCAGATTTAATTTATACTTAAAAAATTAACTTAGTGGGAAAATATAGAAAATGTCCCTGCTGCCACCCCTGACGAAAATCCTGGTTCCACCACTGGAATGAAGAAATAGGGAGAAAACGGGGCACAGCGAGGTCCACCACAAAGACCACACTGCATGAGCAGGGATCGAACCGAACCCCAAGCAACAGAAGTGAACGCTATTGATTCACCACGGCCCGTGCAAAGCAAGTGTACGTAAGTCGGGGAATGGTGTTAATTCCATACAGCCGGCCTCGGTAACTTTGTGGGCAAGGGTTTTGGGTTTATTTGGTTGAGAGTTCGAGTCCTGCCTGAGGCATGGATATTTGAAAATTTTAAACTACATTGCACTCATGGCGCAATGTAGATTAGTGAGTTTTAATTGCCTGTTGGCGCCGAACTCATACAAAGAATCTAAATGATTTTATGAAGTGTGATTTCTTATTTATAGTGTGATTTTAAGTAGAGCGTTTATCCTCGTTTTCTGTAAAGAAGTTTAAGTCTACATACTCTTTTCCTTTCATATTAGTATTCACTCAAGAACAATTCTGAATTACGTATGCATTGAATTACAATTAGATCGCCGAGAAATCCTGTGTGGCGCCTGTCCAAAATTGACTAGACTTATCATTAATAACAGTGATTCTCAAAGTGTATACACTGGCACTGTAGTTAGGGTTACCAACTTAAGAAAGTTATAAGTCGGGACACTTCCAATTCAGAAAGCCTGCAAGCAGGGATGGCAATTGGGGGAAGGGGGCTACGGTTGAAGCCCCCAGTAGCGTTGATAGGAATTTCTCAAGGGAGGGGATATTTAGGAGACAGTATCCTTAGAAGTTATGCAACCCAACACAACAACTTTTAAAAATATACAGCGTGTTTCAGGATCTCTGGTACAAACTTCGGGTGGTGAATCCTCATATCAAAAAAAGAAAAAAAGGTTCATATGAACGCGCGCCCTATCATGCGTAGTTTCGGCGCTAGAGGACCCCAAAGACGTCCAAAACCGGATTTCAAGGCGATTTATTTCTAACACTAATAGCTGTAGAGCTTGCGGTCCATCGTTTTGTCAAAGAAATCGGACCTGCTCGTTCGGAAAATGTACATGTCGGAACTGACGGGAAAGTGCGTGAGGGATTCCCGAGTGAAATGAGGGATTCCCCAAGAATTGAAGAGCGAAATTTGGCCGATAATACCAGAGAACAATACTACGTGGGTTGCGAGATCTTTGTAGTTTGCTTAGTTCAGTTATAACTAAATTTAGCCAGATTTCAAATTTTAGTTACGATTTTGTCAAGAACGAAGAGTTTCTCGATGAATATTTATTTACTAAGTCTTATGCCCTTTGATGAAAGTGTTCTGTTCTAGAACTGACAGCATAGCTGAATCGGGTCACCTGGTCATTCGGGTCAATTTTGGGACCTGGTTAGTCACCGGGTATGTGCTTGAGACCGGTGACCACGGGCAAAGCAGTTTGTAATTATTTCCTTGTGTTTGAATATTGTTTCTTTCAGGGCTGACCGGGATCGGAGGTGTTACCACTAGAGCACAAAAAAAATAAGACACCGAAAATGTCCAGTACAAGTTCCCAGACCGGGTCAATCGGGACATGTTTCGGACAGGGTCACCTATGTTCGGGTCAGCGAAAGTGGCCCGGTTTTAGCTCTGACTGCCAGTTCGCTCAGTCACATTTGATAGTTTTCATTTTTCGAAGATATTTATTCTCTTCAGCAGAGTATGGTCATTTGGGATATTCCCGACACCCTAAGAATTTTTCGTTAGGAAACATATGAAGCGTTGAGAGGAACTTTCTGTACGTCGTCATAGAGACTGTTAGCTCTTCTTTCATTTAATACATGTTTCACTCTGCACATCCGAATACTCAGGAAACTGAGAGTTTCAGGTGAAACTTGTGCGAAGTGTTGGGATTGCCACACTACACGGGGAATTCCGACGCTCTATTGAGGCACTTCCGACTCCAAATGAAAATACACGTAAACATTTGACAATTATTCGTAGTAACAATTTACGAATAATTGACATTGCGTGTGGAAATGGCAATATACAGATTATCTTAAAATAAAATGTTTTTAAAGAGAATAAAATGTAAACGAAATTTTATCGCATCGCTAGCTTTCTTTGTTACCTCTAAGAGCGAAAGTCAACAAAGGATGGAAGAAATCGCTCAGAATACATTCAAATTATACTGTATTGTTGACTGTTTATGCAGAGTATCATAATGAACACCTGAAGAAGCATATTCACTCTTAGATATTTTAAAACTGGGTTAATTCTAATAGTTTCAAATCTATTTGTAAATCCATATCCTAAAGAATATTTGCTAACAACAGTTCCTTTTTGATGGGAGCCGACTTCCCCCAGATTGTTTTCTTTCTCTTCTTTTGTCCCGCAATGTGTTTCGGGAACCGTGAAACGCTTTAGCAGCTGTAGGAAGACTCATCCTATTTCTTACCGTTTCAAAAACTGAAGCCATGTTTTCTTTCTTTCCAGGGTCTTTCGAAGTATTTCAGTAGCAGTTACGAACAATGGTTGCTATGGCAAATAGAGATAGACATCTTTGTAATTTACATGAATAGTGTCACACAGATTTTTCCAAAGAAAGTATAAATATACTATTGGTGAAAGTGTCGGAAATACCCCACAATGCAATGTCGGGATTGCCCCCAGGCGCCTAATATGAGAAATAAATTAATTCTTGGGACATATACCAGTGACTAAATTAAATTAAAATCATCTGTTCACTCACAAGGCTTACCTATCTTTCCACCCTTTGATAGTGTTCAATGATCTGGAACTCCATGATCAAAACTTGTTTATAAAAACTCAAGAACAGAATCTTCTAGATGTATTTTAATGTATTATGTATTTTTTATCTAATTTCATATACAATCCTCTTTGAACCTCCTCCAAATCCCCGAACATATTAAGAGAAAATTCTGGATACATGTGTGGAAAAGCTTGTCTTAGACTGTAATTGGATCTCATTTTCTGGATTTTTACAGATATTTTCATAGATTCTTCAGTATTGCAAATTGTTTCGTCTTCCTGACATTTTCTTTGGTTCTTTTCACATTATAACAGCATGTTTGGCATTATCCATAGCTTCTACTAAAAGGTGTTCCTTTTGTAAGAATCTGTACAACAGTTAATCGTAAGGAAATACTAATTCAATCGAATAAAAAAGGGAAGAAATTAGAAATGTATTGAATTCATTACGTGTCTTCAATCTGAGCTTGTGCCATTGTTCGATAAACAAATCTGGACATTTTCTTCAAAACATAAATTAGGCTAATTTTGTAAAATCAGGGTTTATCCTTTTACATCTGTCTTCTCACACTATTATTTATTTATGTTCTAGTTGCAATTTTCATAATCCCACAAAAATGCGCTCTTCGTAAGTGGATATAAAAAAAAATAAAGTGTTCCAATTGTTCCTAAATAATTCAGTATCAGTTGAATATAAACTGCCTTAAACCCTTCCACATTGAGTTGCACAATATACTTAAATTGCAGCAGGGTACTGTAACATGATATCTTGAACTTTTTAAAAAAAATTCCTAGCAAACTGCTATCACCATCATATTCTTACCAAAATAAGAACTCATACGTATGATTAACACCAATAATAATAATATCAGATTTGATAAATCGTTTTCGTTAAATCAAACTTTCTCTCTTCAGAAATCTCCTTCCAACACCATGTAAGGGAAGATCTGCCAGGTTGTTACCGAGTCATGTGAACAAATTTCTTCCTTTAAAAGATCTTACATCGACGTAGCTACTAACAAAGGAGAGCTTTCCTATATTGCTGATATGCAGATAAAAATATTGCATAGGCAGGCAACTAATTGAAATTTGATTGCAGATTTCAATAATTTGATTTTACTGGTAAGACTTTTCTCTCCTTATAGCCGACCGAGGTAGTCGTGTGGTCTCAGGCATTAGGCCAGTAACTTCAAGGACGTGGGTTCGAGTCGATTTTAACAATCACTGCACTCACATAATCGTGACAGGCGGAAGTCAAAAGTTACTAACATGCCCCACTACAAAATAAAGTTTATCTTCACCCCTTACGACCTGAAAGATCACATTGGATATTAGATTGCTCTGTATCTTAGAATAGCATGAAACTTTCCCAGTTTTGTAAAATTTTTTATTTTTATTCATATCTAATGTAATTATATTGCATTCATATCTTACGTCTGTTAGTTATTTATCGCTACTTACAAAATAATTTCTTCAACCATAGATGGGAAATGTTCTATATTTAAAATTTTCTCCGTTCTACCCACGTCCAAAATACCAGTAACATGAATTACTATATTTTTCATTATTGTATTGATTTTTTTTAAACCAACGCTCTCGATCTGACTTGTTTTCCAACTAACAATGCTTCCAAAAGTGACTTAATTATTTTTCTTTCGGAAGTATTCTATTTCCTAAATCATATAGGTGGAGTCAAGGAGGGGATATATCCCCCATATCCCGCCTTACCTACGCCACTGGAAGCCCCCCCAAATCTACCTTAGTATCTTTTGTAGACCCAATTTTATCTGTATTCTTCATTTTCTACATATGTCATAAACTTATTTCAGTCCCCCTGACTATTTTAAATGAGGATATTATAGTTCCCAGTTTTGTTTTCCATCCTGACTTCGTTGCTGCTTGTAAGACCTCGAATGGACAGAAAAGAAACAGTTAGGCTCCACAAAACCAGTAAACTAAAAAATGCGTTTGAATTATTAAACACATATGGAGAGAAAAAAAAACCTTTAAATTACCCGGCCATACTGTATATTTAATATGCATAATGCCAAAACGTAAGCATGCACTTACTGATGAAATACAATAGAAATATCTGTAGACCATATTTAAAAAATCTGAAATCTCTGGGTGGCCGAGCAGTCTGCGGTGGTAGGCCATCTGTTCGAAGGTCCCGTGTTCCAGTCCCGGCAGGGGCATGGGTGTGGATTTTAACAGCTAAAGGGCGAATCTTGACGGGCCGAAGTCCAAAGTTACTAGACTGGCCCATAAAAAAATAAAGTTCACCAAAGTGAAATCTCCAGATATAGACATAAATCCTGATACTTGACAAGGATGACAACTGATTGCTGATAACAGAAAATGTATATTAAAAGCTACCATTATAACCAACACAAGAAAACTGAAACCCTCTGAGCTCAATTGACCTAAAGGTCATGAATAAATTCAAAGGAAAATGAAAAGTTATTCCAAAATTCTGCCTTACTAATTGATTTTGTCCAACTAGTTGGTAAAATTAGTAAAATATAAAAGAGTAGGGACATTTAGGTGTCCCGCCAAAGTCGTGGCGGGACACGGGACAATTTTAGAAAAGAAGGGACAATCCCGACAAGATCGGGACGGTTGGCAACCCTAACTTTGGTATGCGGCGAAATTACGTGCCTGCCCCGCGCCGCGAGAACACAAATATTTTGATTAAATTAGTAAAATAAAGGAGAAGTAAAATTGAATATCTAGGATGTTATTTACTAATACAAAAGGAACAATAGTTGTAACGACGTTGTAAGTAACAATTAAAATTGAAATTGTTCAAATTATTGAGTCAATAGTTTATTTTTATAATTAAATACCGCTTATTTATTTTGGAACTTACTCTAGCTTAAAACATGAAGCCCGGACTTCCCGGAGTGGTGTGGATAGACACACACACAGCAGATCTACACAGTGGTGTAGATAGACAAATTGTCGCGGGGTCACCGGTAAAATACCAAAGAGTATCACAACTTCTTGATTATTCAGGGGGTGGATTTCGGTTTCATTTTTTAGTTTAACCCACTGCCTGGAAGGGGTACATTTTTGGGACAGTATAATGGGTCATTACAGAATATTTATTATGCTTCATTCGGCTAGGTGTTTGGAAACTTGAGTTTTGACCTCCCCCTGCGAGGCCAGTCCAGGGTCGAAATCCACACCTGCGCACTTTAGCTTCCCTAGAAATTAGGCTCTGACCCTAGCAGTAGTTCAAACTCACTTACAAATATGAGTAGCTTACCCTTCGTGCCTTGTTTTTCATATCTGTCTATGGACTAGACACTAGAATTTCATTCTTTCCTGCTGAGAGATACGGTAAGCTCTAGAATGGACTAAATCTGGACGCCACTCAGCAACAGACATCACCCCAAGAGGCCATGTGACCGAAATCCAGAAAGAGGCTATAAAAATATTCCAATATGGTGATTATGATTTTTAGCAAATTAAATTCCTCGTAAGACGAGTAATTTTTATACTTACGCTTTTTCATTTTAGTTGTAACTGATAAGTTTTTTCCACTGAATATTCTTCCATATATTTTTTTTTCTTTTCTTTTCGAGGACCACTTTGCTGGAAATAAATTTGTGCAGGAGCATTTTTTCTCATCTTCTCATGTAAACTTTGACGTTACGGCTTCCCTTTCGTTATTTACAGGTAAAATAACACCGACAAAACATTTTCACTGGAGTCCTAATATGAAAATAAAGAAAGGATAAAATGTTTCATTTAAATGATATAGACTCCCGAAAGCGTGGGAAAATGAGCTTTTAGAGCTTGATATTTCCAATACGACGAACAGAAGAATTGAGGCGTCATAGTACTCTCAAATACTTCAAACCTAGGGTTGCTATATTACAAGAGTGGAAGATCCGGGACGCTACCATTTTACGAAAATCTTTGAAATGTGCAAAATGAAAAAGGGTTAAACACTTGAATTATTATCCTTGTTTTAAAAACTACGTCAATTTTATATCCAACACTCTGCAACTAAGTAATCGCAATGAAAATGATAGTACTTCTAAAATTGTTAAAATATTCCCTGGTCGAAGTACGTACCCATTGTTGTATAAAAGGAAGAAAAAGTTTAAAATATCTACAATCAATAATACAAAATATACATTTTCCCACATCATAAGTTTTTATTTTATCTAAATTTTTAAACATTTCTCAGTGTTGCCTTGCTGATTTTACTAAGCAAAGTATATACTTTTTTCTTGGGGTTGTTATGGTCAACATAAAATTACCAAGAAATTCAATCGGTGGTTTAAATATCTCCGAAACATGAGGCAGATAAAAACAAAGAGTAATACTGTAATACCCATTGAGCAACAAAACGCTTTGTCCTTATCCAAATGAATTAGATGTTTCGTTCAATATTAAGGTGAATTGAATCGTGAACTTGAATTAAATCATTGTTCTATGTAGTCAAGACTTTTTAAAAAGTTTGAGACTTTTTAAAAATCACACTCATTAACTGAAGTGAATACAGCATAATCGTGTAAAAAGAAAGGAAACAATAATTTCCCCCTTCCTCTATTCTTCGATGCAAACCGGGACATTTATACGTTCCGAGAATTATTTCGTGATACCGGGAAGCAGATCTCGAGTCTGGTACGGTCCCGGATTTTCCGGGACGAATAGCAACCCTAATCAAACCTTTTCTATTAAAGAATGCATTTCAAAATTGCGCAATGGGTGGACAAGGGATTTTCCTAAGGAAGTAAGAGACCACCCCGGAGTCCCGTTTTGACCGTCTGTCTGTCGACAACTTTCAACTCAGGAACTACTGGGCCTGGTGGTTGAGGTATCGTTGGAAAGGTCTTGAGACGAGTTATTATTCATCCGAATTGCAGGGGCGGGTTTCGAGTTCCGGGGCCCATATTTAAACTCAAGAATTAGGACTATGAAGGTTTCTCAAGTGTAATGAGAAGGACTTGGCAAGACGAATACAAAGACGTATTATTCATCCAGATCACAGGGGCGGGGTTGGAAATACCGGGAAATATTCAACTCAGGAACTGTTAGACCTAGGAAAATAGTTTTGGTGACGTTGCAAAAATCTCGAAGCAATTTTTCCAAAGGAACGTTAATAATCCATGGATGTTGGATGCTGAAGCTCTAGCTCATATACACAGTCCTCCGACTGGAATCCGCCGCACTTGTTTTCAGAAGTGTTTTTGATAATGAGCTCAAATGAAGTTGGAAGCAAACAAAATCCTAAATTCTAATACTGAACCTAGAAATTTCTTAGACTGGATCGAAGTAATTAAATATATTTACTTATATACTTACTTTGGGCTGCTGGAGATCTTTTGATAAACTTGGTAAAGTTTATTTTTATATGGGCCAGTCTAGTAGCTTGGACTTCGGTCCGTCACGATTCGCCTTTAGCTGTTAAGTGTTAAAATCCACATCCATACTTCTGCCTTGACTCTAACGCGGGACCTTCGAGCCGATGGTCTACCGCCGCAGACCGCTCGGTCTGCGGCCGGCGCTGGAGATCTCTTCTTGAAACTTTTGACAGTGTGTGTTAGCTTCCTTTTTTATTTAATATCAATAGCTGTTGCAGAAATGTCCCAGAAATTATTGATAAAATGCAGCATAATATTCAAAAATACTGTCACCAAAACAAAACGAACTTCACTATAGACTCTACGCATTGCACACAAGGTATCTCACTCACAACTAATAATGAACGAAACTAACACTATGGTGTCTACGTAATTAAGTCACTATCACGATCCCACTTCGTCCTATTATTACTAATAATTAATATACTATTACAGTATATACTTCCGATTTGTAGGATCAATGGCAATGTTTATTGTTTGTTTATCAATTTCCCTATCCTGGCGCCACTCAGCCTATATAGCTTCTCGAGAATAGAAACAGCGCAAAATATTCACAGTTATTGTCGGAAACGAGCAACAAAGAGGGTTTATGAGACTTGTATTTGGCGAAACCCTTGGTGCTTCGTCAGTGTTCGATTTGTTATAATTACAAAGGGGGGATCCTAGAACTAGATGTTGTGGTTAGTTTCAACCTACTACCTGACTGGGTAGAAATACCAAGATTTTATCCCTAGTTGGCATAATATTCGGAATCAACAACTGGGGATTAAATCCTCACGCACCAGGGAAAATCCCCGGCATACCCCTCGACAAATCGAACACTTCGCTTCCTTCTTGTGAACAAATATTTAAAACCAATAAATGTTTTTGAATGAACTTATGAATGGTGGAATATGAAAGGAATAGGAAGGGGGAAATATGCCTTATTTTCCATTTGGAACTAATGCTGCCCTAAACTGGCTTTGCAATGGGTGAAGCACTGTTTTATGACACCGACCTGGGTTGTCTTTAAAAAAAAAAACAGTTCATACTATTTTCTTCCTTTCCATTCATTATTTTCTAGAGAAAGGTCAAGTTCTTCAATACCAGCAACCCACAATCCTCGTGATCATAAAGAACACCGCAGTTGTGAGCAGTGCTATAAGTGTTTTATCCTCCCTCTCTCTCTCGCCACTCAATCTCCTTTTCCCGGTTCAGAGGGGAAAATTGGTAGGATATAACAGGCACGACTGACAACGTGTTGTATTAATCTCTTCCAAGGTGAGGCCGGGGGAGGGCAAAGGAAGCCAAGTGAACGTTGAAGGAATCTTCAACTTGTCCTTTGCTTTCAGTGAGTTTATGATATTAACAATAAAAGTGGAGAAAGTGAAGAGATTTTATAGAGGGCTCTTTGTTTTGTAACGGGGTTAGAGATGTTAGCTTGGCCATGAGTTTTGTGTGTCCAAATGGCTAATTTTAGAATACCAGTACAACCATAACGCTACAAGTAGTAACAAATGCGGTCATCTTTATTGGGTAACATTACGCTTCCAAGACAAAAGGGCCGGCGGGAAGAATGCAATCACGACTGTCATTATAACTCTAGAACCAGTGGCGCAACCACAAATTTTCGTTTGAGGGGGGGGGGTAGTATCGGTGTCATTGATGGATATATATACGCAGATCCAGGATTTGACTAAAGGGTATATGTGCCATTGTAAACTTCGGTCAAGTCTCATTTTATCCAGTGTAAATTTGGTAATCAAAGGTGACGATAGCCCTTGAACCCCCTTGGATCTGTGCCTGTAAATATATATATATATGTGTGTGTGTGTGTGTATGTGTGTATGTGTGTGAACAAATTTGTAAGCACGAAATGAACTTTACCCAATTAAACATTAACGTTAGATGTGAATAAGTTATTGTAAATGGAAACAGTTTTTACTCTAACGAATATGAGTATATCATCTTTAGATTCGAATAGTTATCTTGTCATGGTTTCCAGGGTACTGGACCACTGGGGGCCAGCCGTTTGACTTCAGCCGGAGCTTCGTGCCAGGGAGTTTCTTTCTTAAGAACTAAAACTTACCAGGTGCGTAAATATGAAACCGGAATTTATGTACAGAAAAGACACAGTGATTGGATGGCAATGGTAAGAACTATTTTATTCGAAGTATTGGCCATCGCTAGCGATACATTTCTGCCATCGTTCCGTCAATGTATGGATGCCAGGCAAAAAAAAAAAAAAAAAAAAAACTGTGCTCTTGTGCTGCAAACCAGTCATCAAGCCTTTTTCGTACATTTGCGTAAGATGTGAAGCGCTGGTCAACAAGTGCGTGTCCCATGGATGAAAATAAGTGAAAATCGGAAGGCGCCAAGTCTGGTGAGTAAGCCGCATGTGGAAGGATTTTCCAGATAAACGTCACAATCGTTTCCTTGACCGGTTTTGCTGTGTGGGAGGGT
>JAGDQP010009482.1:45794-58919 GCA_022664845.1 Lepisma saccharinum | reverse complement strand
GAGCACACGAACTTCACAAACACTATAGAAAATTAGTAGGTTTCGCAATTGCGTTTTCAACTGGTAGGAGAGGAAATGGATTGAGTGGACAGGTGTGGGACTGGTGTTAAGGAAACGCCATATTGTCAGCAGAATGCGGGGTGACAGTGTGGCCAGGTTATGGAGGCGGGAAAGTTACTAGATGGGACGGAGAAAACGCCAAAAGTGCGAGGGTTATTAGGAGCAGGTAAGGGTCTTCCTGAAGGAATAAGAGGTAGCAGAACAGAAGGGAGGGGGAAATAATAATGAAGGAGAACAACAAAGAAACAATGTAGAAAAATAGATTAAAAATGCAACAAGGACGGAATAAAGAAGACAACTCTGAGCTGCAGGGAGTTACAGGCAGTTGAGGCAGGGTTCATGGTTAGCGGAAAGGATAGAGATGTACGTCTGCTCCCATCTCTTTCTAACTGTGGCAGGTGAATCAGGGTTCAGGACTTCCAGGATTCTGACTCAAAAGGTTTCGTCAAAGGTGCAGCCGTGATAGGAAATGTGTTCAGGTATGGGGAGGTGCGGAAGTTGATATTTGGAGGAGTAGCAGTGGTTGTTGATGCGGTATGTTAGAGGAGTTTGGGTTTCGCAAACGTAGGAGGAGAAGCATAGGTTACAGAGTAGGAGATAAACGAGGTTGGAAGACATGCAACTGCCGGAGTATCGGAAAGAGTACGTCTTGTGAATGATAGGATGTACTGGGACCAAAAATAGGACAATATTTTGCAGCGGTCTATTGGACTTGTCAGGTTTGGTGGGAGGAGACGGGATAGTTCCAGTTATGATGAGAATCGTGTTGAGATTCGGAGGTCTGCGATAGACAATTTTGGAGCACGACGGGAAAACTCTTTCAGTTTCAGGTGACGCAGTGAGTATGGGGTGTGCCAGTTTGAGGAGCTTTTGGAGGGCCTGAAAGTTGGGGTGGCACTGGCTGAGAAGATTGGGAGCGGTGGAAGCTACGCGGGGAGGTCGGTTGGAGTTGGGATGATTACGGGCACGGTCCAGTTGTTTACGGATAAGGTGTTTGGGATATCCACGGTCTGAGAGCTGAGAAGAGGGTCCTGAAATAGTTTTGGAGCAGGTCATCAGAGGAACAGATGCGGGAGTCCCGGACAGCAAGAGCGTATGGAAGAGAGCGTTTGGTATGGTATGGATGGGAGCTGTTAAAATGGAGATACTGCATACTGTTGGTAGGCTTGATGTGAATGCCTGTCTCAAGTCGATTGTTCTTGAGCCAGACATCCACATCAAGGAAAGGTGTATGTTCCCTCGAGAAGGACCAGGTGAACTTGACGAGGAAGGTGCAGTTGAGGTTTTGCAGAAATTTTTCCAGAGACTCTTGTCCGTGGGTCCAGATCAAGAAAATATCGTCGATGTAACGAAGCCAGGTGAAAGGTTTGAGAGGTGTGGAGTTGTGGTATTTGGTCTCCAGGCGGCACAATTTCCTGCAAACTGAGCTAGCTAAAGCAAAAATAGTGTGCTGGGTTTAAGAGGACTGGGGCGTGTGTCGAGGAAGTGTTCAAGGGCAGCAAGGCCATCGGTGTGGGGAATATTGGTATACAGTGACGTCACGTCGACTGTAACCAAGATGGTGTCAGGTGGGAGAGGATCAGAGATAGAATGTATTGTGGAGAGGAAGTGGTTGGTGTCTTGATGTAGAAAGGGAGAGCCAATACTGGAAACTGTGGATCTGCGGGATTGCCAGGTTTATGGATTTTGGGAAGTAGTTCAGGACAGAGTGTAGAGACAGTGGAACGTGGCAGCCCCTCATATATATAATAATACACAGCCATATTCAATCCACTACTGGATGAGGCCTCTCCCGGAGGGAGGAGGTGGTCTACTGCTCCCACGCTGACCAGACGTGTTGGAAGAGGAGAGCCGAAGCTCTCAACTGTGATCGCTACCTCTTTATTCAGGTAGCTCCCCAATTGGCCTCACGACGCTGGGTGGACGCCGCACAGGCAACACCATCTGGAGTACTGCAACGGTCACCCGTCCAAGCACTGACCAGACCCAGAGCTGTTTGACTTCGGTGATCTTACGGGAACCGGTAGACCAGCTCGGCTAGGGCGTTGCCCCCCTCATATATATATATATAATGGGTAAAATTTAATTTGACCTTAAAGGGGTTGTACTTACGTAATATCTTGACGAAAATCACGTTAACAATACACAATCAACACTATAGAGTTACTTAGAATTTTCGCATACGCGTTATCAGTAGAAGAGAATAAAGAAGTTCGTTTAACACGTGTTCACAACTTTAAAAGCAATAGATAGATAGGAAGTTATGAACTTAATGTATATAGGGCTGTCATGGTTTGGCTGGTGCAGTGTTGGCAGAGACTTAGGAGTGGGAAGATATTGCTGAGCTAAAAGAAGCTGTCACTTTCGTAGGGAAGTAATTTTACCAAGTCCACGAGATTTACAATAAACAGTGACGTAAATCAGACGTCATAGTCCAGGCCTTCAAATATCTCATCGAAAACAATCAGACAAAAGTTATGGATTAGTTCATTTGATATATCTGAACCGCTGTCCAAGATATTGTTCTTCATTTTTTTCGTTATTTTTTAATATCTCTCAGAGGAAAATGAATACAAGACGGTTCAGACACAACCTGGAAAATTCAAGAAAATGAGTAATTTCGTGTGAAAAACTTGGAAATAGCAGGAAAGTTGAAAGTTTCATAATCGTTTTGAGGCATTGATTAAAGAAGTGTACAAGTTGGAGGAATTATTTATTTCCTGATGGAAACATCTTCCGTTTGTTTGTCGTTTTTCTCTGACATTTCATTTCGGGGCCTATTTATATAACCATAGGTCCTGGTCCCATTTATTTGTCATGTCCAAACAACTGGTACGAAGTGTAGAGCCTTTTCAACACATTAATTATAAATAAAATGTTTACTGAAACAAGACTGTCTTGTAGAATGATTATGGCTTAGGGATTTGGAACCTCATCGCCCAGTGATATTATTAAATTTCAGGTATTTATCAGTAAGCAAAATGTTAGGGTTGTCTCTGCCAGTTTGGAGTCTGGCGAGCGCAATGTGGTTATTTCGGTAGGGAAAACATTTCCCTTCATTGTTTTGAAACGACTAATCAGTCATAAACCCATGCTTGGTTTTAGCATAGACCTCATAATAGATAGACTTAGCACGCTTCCCCATTTCTGGCGGCGCTAAAACTAATGGATTTTTCTTCAGAGCACGTCCATCCGCTAGGTAGCTCTGCCACAGATGTCATATTGTACTATGGAATCTATGGCAGAGCTACCTAGCGGATGGATTCAAAATCGCGTGCTCTGAACAAAAATCCATTAGTTTTAGCGCAGCCAGAAATGAGGAAGCGTGCCAAGTCTATCTATTATGAGGTCTTTGGTTTTAGTAATAGTTTTTCGAAAATCCTCTTGATGAAAATAAAATCCACTACTCACGTGGCCATACCTCGAGGCAACATGATCATTTTCGCACGCCTTTCGTCTGTCTTCAGTTGGGTGGTCAATATCTCAAAAGATTATTAAAGGCAATCGTATTTCGATTTCTTCTCTTGCGGCCTCCAATAAAAATTAATTCATGTAGAGGTTCGTTGTTTCGTAGGCTTCTCGGCTGACCGGAAAGCCCGACAGTCTGGATTGTTGGAACATTTTCAACATATGGAGTCATTACAGACTGTTGTCGAACAAGCAATGTCCTTTCGAAAGTGAGTGAAAACTAATATTGAATGTCTTCGTACATTTCCGAAGCGTACTAAAATATAAAGAATTAATTTACATGAAGAGTTATTCTTTTGGCCGAATTCAGTCCTCGATTATATAAAAGGCCACTTGGAATTGCAATATAACATACTTTGGGATTCGTAAGCGCAACTTGTGCATCACGATTAACGAACATGAAAGAGTTGCGAATTCTTCTAATACTATTTTCGGTCTTTCTAAACACTTACAAGGTAAAAACGCATTTTATAAAACGCCAAATCACACATTGATCGATATGTTGAAGAGACCTGTTACATTATGTATCAAAATAAATCGCTCTCAACTCTGATAGGGAAAATGTAAACAAAATCAGGTACATTTTAATTTTATTCAGACTATACTCATTTAACCTTGCACATATACAAAAATTAAAATGATTAGTGGTTAGTGCGTGCAAGTGAATAATAACACACATTTATTTCCAGTGTTCGATTTGTTATATATGACAAAGGTGTGATCCTAAAATTAGTCGTCGTTGCTAAGTCCAACCTACTACCGGTTTAGATAGAAATACGGAGGGTGTTCAAATGAAAAGGTACGAAACGTCGTAAAAGCTAAACCGGTTGGAATATGAATATGCCGCTTTGGGATAACGTGCGACATCTAGGGAAGATAATGTAGTGTCTGGTGTGGTTGTGCGCATGCGAGGGAACCTCTCACAGGACGCAGGAGAGAATCAGGTAGTTGTGTGTTCCGTCCAAGGAAATCATGGCGTTCACATTGAACTATTCGATGATTGAGGAGCAGCGAGGTGTTATCAGATTTCTGACTGCGGAAGGGGTTAAAGCGGCCGATATTCATCGCCGGATGGTGGCCGTATACGAGGGAGACTGTGTGTCCCGACAAGTTAGTGAGAAAGTGGAGTGCCAGTTTTCGTGAAGGCCAGTCCTGAGAGTTTGAGTGGAGACCAGGCCAGACAAACACAGTAATCAAGATCAAGTGGGATCAGCTTGAACATCCGCCCTACAGCCCGGACATGTCGCCCTGCGGCTTCCATCTGTTTGGTCCGCTAAAAAAACATCTCAAAGGGATGAGCTTCAACTCGGACGACGAACTGAAGGACACAGTGGAGGACTGGCTGCTGTCACAGCCACAGGGATTCTGGGAACAGGGAATCCTTCGGCTCGTGAAACAATGGGTTAGTTGTGCTCAAGCCTCTGGTGATTACTTTTGAATACAGACTTCGATTATACCCAGAGTGTCGTTGCGTACCTTTTCATTTGAACACCCCTTGTACAAAGATTTTATCCCTGGCTGAGTTAGTCTATACGTTGAGCCGTTAAGTCACACAATCACATAGCACTATGAAAAATCGTGCCTGAGTGATCGTGTAGTGTAAAGTCGTCCTTGGGTTTCTGTGTGCACGGTTCCACGTATGGACGTCCCGTTAACGCCAAAGCGTTTTTTTTAATCTTTCCAACGATATGCTACAATATGAGGGTTCCATGTGAAAATTTTAAGTTGATGCTCCTCCCCCTTCCCTTTAAAGAAGCAACTTTGAAGGTTCTTGATCAGTGTAAGCCATGTAATATGCCAAAGAATAGGCACATTTTGGCAAAAGGTCAAAGAAAGTCCAGGAAAAGTCAAGGAATCCATTTTTCAAAAATCACCAAACACCCTGGTTTAGAACTACCAACAGGATGACTGTATACAAAAAATCATTGCATTGAATCACACAGTTTTGCTAGGAGATGGCCCTTTGCTGAAAAATGCCGGATTTCCGGTTTAAATATCTCAGATGTACCCTTATAAAAAAATCCGAAACTTGGCCTCGAGGAAGCCTTGTATGTGTTCAAATCAAAGTAAAAATTGCATTTTTAATTTCGAGTGGTTTCAATAGAAGATAGAATATGAGAGTTAATATTGCGCCTTTCAAGTGGCGTATTAAAATGAAGCTACACATACAATCACGAAGAACGATAGTCTTCGAGTGACGCTAAGTAACGATTCTGATAGCGGCATTTGCATATATACAGCTAATTTCGGATCTAGCAAACAATAAGCCCGATTTTGATGCTTGAAGTTGCATTTGAAAGCCCTTTGCCATACTAATACACAGAAGAAAAAAAGGATCGGTAGGATCTCCCTGGGACCCCCTAGGGTGGTTTGAAAAAAAACACCAGAATTTCACATTTCTGGTGATAGCACTTACTTACTGATCATATATGCGGCCGAAGCGTGCGGAATCGTAATCTACGCTTCAATACCTTTCAAACGGTGTATCACACGTCAAAATCGGTGAAGGGGTTCAAAAGTTATGACCTTTTTAGACCAATCACAGAATTTTCACAAATGATAGAAAAGGCCTCCGTCATTCTGTCTGTCTTTTTGGTTTAGCGCAAAGTGGTTGGTACCGGGGGGTTTTGGGGGTCAGTTGCGAGCCCCAACAAGGTGGGGTAAATCGAAGCTTATTTTATTGATAGGAGTTAGTGATGAGCGCAAGAGTCTTAGTCTTGCATGCAAGACCAAGACCAGCCTCCAAGAGTTTTGCACACGCACTATTTGAATATTTTTAAGACGTGGAAAGGAAGGGGAAATCGTTATATCCTTCACTTGTATTTCTTTGGCTTCTGTAAAAATACCGCTGGAGTGAAGGTGTTCCCAGTTGTGCAAACCGTGTGAGTGGATCTGAGAATCATGCCGCTGTTACTGTAGCATACTAGACTAAACTTACACTGTACACTAAACTTACAGTAGAAGGAAAAAGTTTCTGTTAAGGGCCAAGTAAAGCCAAGATCTCCGACAAGAGATGGCAGCACTATCTATGTACAGATGCTTATCAGAATAATGGAAACACCTGTAGTTGGCAACACGTCAGATGTATGGGTTGGCAGTGGTGTCGTGGCGACCGCAGCGCCGGACTGCTGGTGGTGGTGTGTTAGGTCGGTCTCCATACTACGTCAGGCGTCGTGGAACAGGAGTGTGCAGTGGCTGCAGCAGACGGAGGTAGTGTAAAATGGGAGACCTCTCAGAGTTTCAAAGAGGGCAAATTGTTGGTGCGCGGTTATGTGGAGTGAGTGTGACGGCAGTGGCTAGTGTGTTAGGTGTGTCGCCAGGGACAGTGTCGAAGGTGATGACGGCCTACACAACACACGGGAAAACCACATCGGGGAAGCGGAACAGTGGGCGGAAGAAAAGCATCAGTGACAGGGCACGCCGGGTATTAAAGCGCATTGTCACGCGGAACCGTCGTGCCACTGCGGCGCAAATGACGGAGGAACTCAATCAGCACCTCCCCCAACCTGTTTCGACAATCACAGTCCGCCGCGAATTACATGACATGAACTTACGGGGTCGTGTTGCACGGGCCAAACCTCTCATCAGGGACCAGAACGCTTTAGCACGCCGCAAATGGTGCCGCGACCATGCAACTTGGACCGTTGACGACTGGAAACGTGTGGTATGGTCGGATGAGTCACCATTCACCCTATTCCAAACCACGGGCCGTGTTTATGTGTGGAGAACGCCCAAAGAAGCATATGATCTGCAGTGTCTCCGCCCAACTGTGAAACATGGCGGCGGCACGGTGATGCTGTGGGCCGCAATATCATGGTTTTCATTGGGTCCTGTGGTCACACTTCGCGGACGCATCACTGCCAACGATTATGTCGCAATTTTAGGAGACCACTTGGATCCTATGGTCCGGATGTTGTTCCCGGACAATGACGCCATATTCCAGGATGATAATGCACCAATTCACACAGCTGGAGTTGTTGCAGCGTGGTTTGAGGAACATCGGGATGAAGTTCAACACCTCCCCTGGCCCGCCTAATCCCCAGATCTCAACGTAATTGAACATCTGTGGTCCATCTTGGAAACACGACTCCGGCGACGATTTCCACCTCCATCCTCTCTCACAGAACTGGCCGATGCCCTGCACGAGGAATGGTGTAATATTCCACTTGCTACCATTCACGACCTCTATGCCTCCATCCCATGTCGAATCAAGGCTGTTCTGAAGGCGAAAGGTTGCCCAACACCATATTAATCTGGTAAAATGCACTTTCGTCCAGGTGTTTCCATTATTCTGATAAGCATCTGTATATGTCTAATGTATTTTTATCGTTGTACGAAATTTCAATGCTGCTCCTACAAATTCAATCCTAGAGAGTTCAGACTTTCAGGGAGAAAGTTCATAAGTAATTCAAGAGTTCTACCTGTGCCAATTTTTTATTTTCTTTCTTGTTCATTGTTGAAAGAGCTTCATTGTTATGGGAATAATAACAGTGAAACGATTTCAACAATGAACAAGATAGAAAATGAAAAATCGGCACTGATAGAACTCTTGAATTACTTATGAACTTTCTCCCTGAAAGCCTGAACTCTCTAGGATTGAATTTGTTGGAGCAGCATTGAAATTTCGTGCAAAGATAAAAATACATTAGACACATACGGAGATAGTGCTGCCATCTCTTGTTGCAGATCTTGGCTTTACATTCCCCTTAAGGATAATTTGGATAAAGGGCAAAAGGAAGTCTGATGTCCTGGCTTTTCTGACGTTAGGTTTGTCGTGGTATGATCTATTGATTCAAATCAAGGTGGATTATGGTCAGTTCGGAGTCTGTACTAATTTGTGTAATCAAGTTTTTGTGTTTGTTGTAAGCTACTAGTCGATTTTATAAAATGTCTGTTGATATATGTTATTGAAAACTGAGTTCTGTTTAATGTGTTATGCTAAGGAGAATTGAGTCTGAATAAAACAACAGTTTTGTAGTACACTTGGTAATTGTTCGTCACTTGTAGATAAAGTCGGGAGGAATATTAGTAGATGTGGGCTATGGTTTTGGATGCAACGCAAGCTAGAGGTAACAGGTGTGTGAGCTTGTATTGAGCACAGAAATGCTTCAAATTGAGCAGGTTTACTTTGATACATTTGATCAACAGAAAAGTATTGGTCCACAAACTCGTAAGTAATTTTACCGAGCCATCCTCACTGAGGTTTTCTAGAGCTTTCCTCAGTCCCATCAGGCGAATGCTGGGATTGTACCTTAACTCAAAGCCCTGGCAGCTAACTTTCCCATTGTTGTCCCAAGCCTTAGGCCATAGATACCTGTTAGGCTTAAATCAATTCAAATTTGTAAGTAATTATACTTCCTATCACTCTTCTGCCAGAGCTCGCTTGAGCCATGACTAGTCTCACTATCGTCAATTGTCTGGGTTTGTGGACATTAGTGCTTCTTAGACGAAAACAACAACACTAACAAGGGAACCTTTTTTGCTGTTCAGCTAGTTTAGACTTCGGACATGTTTTTGGAGTTGGACCTTATTTGAAGCATATAGATAGCGAAAATAGCACGCATAGACTCGCACTCTGTCATATATTTGTGTCCCGAATAAGTCGAGTCGTGTAATTTGAGCGACAAGCAGTAAAATCAACCTTGAAGGTGAAACTTTATATTAACTAAATGAGTTATCAGATGCATTTCCGTAGGTACTTTTACGTGTAGAACACAAATTTCACCATGAAAATGTTCGCAAATTGAATGTTTTTTATACAAACTCCAGTTTATGATCGAAAATGAACAAAATTCCATAGAAAGTAATGCCGTAAAGGAACAACAATACAACTGTGGGAAAGGGGAAGGGGCAGGGGATTATAAATACCGGTACATAAAAAACAATGGTTTCTAATACCTTTTATGGGGCCTAGGGCGCTTGCAATCGCTAAACCACTGATCGACTACACGGTTTTTAAGAAAAAAGCGAAGCGCTGGAGCGAGCATAGCAAAAAAGTGAGTGCACCTCATGAAGATGCGTAGCAAAATCGTTCCAATGCCCAGCGGTTTCGCAGTTTGGCGACCTCGGCAAGGCCTGGGGGCTCCGTTACGTTCTTAAAGTTAGTTCTTAAAAAAAAACCGAAATTTTGCAATGATAACGTTTGTAATAAATATGTTGTAATTATAAGTAAAATTAGAATTCGTTTGTTGAAGGTTAAAAATTAAATAATAATAACGGACTTAATATTTATTTACATTTATCTTTAAATAAAAGACGAAAACGTGAAATGATGGGGAACAAATTGATTGAATCACTTTTTAATGAAAAATCAAAGAAAGCGAAATCTGTTTAGATTGAAAAACAATTCATTATGCTTATTTTCATTTTAAGAACTTACTGTTTCGGTTTAAAGTTCAATTTCGAGTATTTATAAAAATAATCAAATCAGTTACGTTTTCTCGTGCTTATCAGAGTTATTTAAAATATTTAACTTTCAAAAAAATTATAGTAAGCGTGTATGTTAAATAAGATGTCTTAAACAAATATAAGATGTGACATGACAGACGAGAATTTATTTTGGTAAGTATTTTGAAAAATGTTTACTGTTCTAATTATTAATTATAGTTTTAGTTTCTAATATAGTTATGATAATGTTTGTATGGTAAGGGGGTAAGGGGTATTGAAAATGTACGTAAACGAAGAGAGCGCAGGAGAAGCGAGAGTGTTGAAATTTTGTTCAGGAATTACACACCAAAGAGGAGAGGGGATGAAAAAATGTACGTACGAAAGTAAAAATTCAAATTGTATTATTTAAAATGTCCGCATTAAATAACCGTGTAGTCGATCAGTGGTTTAGCGATTGCACCCCCCCCCCCCAAAGGTATTAGAAATCATTATTTTTATGTATTTGTAATCTCCTTCCCGCTCTTCCCCTTTCCCACAGTTGTTCCTTTCCTGCATTACTTTCTATGGAATTTTGTTCATTTTCGATGATAAACTGGAGTTTGTATAAAAAACATTCAATTTGCGAACATTTTCATGGTGAAATTTGTGTTCTACACGTAAAAGTACCTACGGAAATGCATCTGATAACTCATTTAGTTAATATAAAGTTTCACCTTCAAGGTTGATTTTACTGCTCAAAAGTCGCTCACATTACACGACTCGACTTCTTCGGGACACAAATATATGACAGAGTGCGGGACTGTGCGTGCT
Source organism: Lepisma saccharinum (assembly GCA_022664845.1). NCBI lineage: Eukaryota > Metazoa > Arthropoda > Insecta > Zygentoma > Lepismatidae > Lepisma > Lepisma saccharinum. The sequence goes on along the minus strand of JAGDQP010009482.1, from coordinate 48,194 downwards.
ATTTTCGCTATCTATATGCTTCAAATAAGGTCCGAAGTCAAAACTCGCTGAACAGCAAAAATAGTTCTCTTGTAAGTTTTAGTTAAACACAATATCCGTGCACGTTTGGTCTTCCTTTGGAACTTACCTGGAGCACGGAGAATGGTAAATAAATGGAACAGTGACTAGAAGATGACAGAGAGCACAGTTCTATGGATTGTTACAAGGTAAGAACTTCAATGTCTAAATTATTTTGGACATCATTTTCGATAACCCATTATTGCATTCTGTAAAAGCTTACGAAACATAGTTGTGTGCCTAAAGCAGCAAGTAAACTAAAAGTAAAATAATAAAATGTTAGTGATGTTGTTCAAATTAAAGCGAAATTGAACTTCGGTAGTTCTATTCTGTACACTTACATGAAAGTAAACAATACATTAAAAGATATTTCCGTTACTATTGACGCATTAAGGCAGGCAATGATACGCATAGCTTTTACTATTCCCTATATCCGGTGTAAAATTTACGTATGAAACGTATATTTTTTTTTAAAAGCAAGACTTGCAAGACTCTTGCATGCAAGACCAAGACCAAGACTGGGTGTGCAAGACCGCTATGGTCTTGGTCTTGCTTTTGCTCATCACTAATAGGAGTTACCGTTTTCGAGATACGGCCCAAACTCTGCCTTTTGTATGAAGACTATGCATATTTTTTTTTTTTAAATACGCAGCCTTACAAAATAAGTGATTTGTGATGATACCGCCTTAACATTTGCGAACCAATCCTCTAGTGGCTGAATATGTTTAATTACGATACGTTGCCAATAGGTGGCATAGAACGCAACGTTACGAAAGTATTACATCTTGCGTACACCGTACGGCAAACCGCCACAAGCAGCTGGTTTCTTCCGCGTACGTGGTACGGCAAACTGTCTTGAAATGTTAATGTGGTAAGAAATGTTCAATTATATAGTATTTTTACACTATATGCACTCATAGTACGCTACCGCCGAAAGCAGGCAAAGAGGTCGTTCAAGTATTACGTAAGCACATTTGAATCATTTTTGACCACCTCCCCTTGTTGTTACGTAAGACTTGTTAAATTTATTATTCTAATTTTGTAGTAAAATAAAAGTTTAATCTTTATGAGGAAGTGTAAGAAGCTAATAAAGCGAAGAGAAAAGCTAAAACTAGATACAGAATGCTTCAGGAACAGAAGAGGGTAGATGTAGCTTCAAAGCGACTAGTAAAGAAACAAAGAGATTAGTGGCTAGAGCGAAACAAAGCCTGGGGTGAACTCTATGACGAACTTGAAACACCAGGTAGAGTGAAGAAGCTATACAGGTCAACAAAAACCAGAGACAAGGCAACAACAAAAGATATTACCCATATTAAGTAAATTAAGGATAATCGAAAGCAACGATCTCCAGCAAAAGATGGCAGCACTATCCCCGTATGTATTCTTATCGTTGCACGAAATTTCCTTACTGCTCCTATAAATTCAAACCTAGAGAGTTCAGACTTTAAGGGAAGGAAGTTCTTAACCAATTCAAGAGCAGGATCGTTGCCAATTTTGTATTTTCGTTTTCTTCATTGTTGTGAACGGTGTGCAAATTAAACTTTTTAGCCAGGGAGGGATAAAACATAACGCACGGATTTCAACAGGCAATATATATAGGGCGGGCGGGAATTAACTCCCTATTGAAAATTGTTTATAACTTTTTTGATACTTAACCAATTTTCATGAAACAAAAAGCATATTGTTCTTTACAATCTGAGAATTGTTATGGATTGCTAAAATTCCACATAACCACCACCATTATCCACCAGTTTTCGTAAAAGTTTGGGGATGCTTGCGACAGACTTTTTTCGGCGATGACTACAGTCTTTCGGCGATAATTCCTGGCAGCAATGTGCTTTCCATGGACGAAAATTCAACTCATCCTTCAGAACAGTTCTGATTGTGTGCCGAATTAAACCACTTTCGCGAGATGCCTGTCTTCATGATTTCTGAGGACTTCGAGTGAACATATCCAGAATCGCTTGCACATTTTCCTCCGTCCTGGATGTTAGCGGGGAGGGGAACCACGTCTCCTAATATTTGCTACAGAACCTGTATCCATTAGCTTCGAATGGCAATTCCTTATGGTCTTTGCAGCTACCATAGCACGAGATTCTTTCACACTTCGCCACAATCTCTGTACTTGTACCACGGTTGCCATACTTCGTACCGGGATGCCAGCTGAGCCCGCTCACGCAAGGTTAGATGTTGTGCCACGGTCCGCCACTGATACTTGCAATGACATTAACGAGAAATAATGTAATAACTTCATTCTAAGATTGTAAGGAACAAAATGCTTTTTGTTTTATGAAAATTGGTTAAAAGTAATGGGGAGTTAATTCCCGCCTGCCCTATATATAT
>JAGDQP010009482.1:0-45694 GCA_022664845.1 Lepisma saccharinum | reverse complement strand
ATAGGAGAGTACTAAATCAAACGAACCATTCACATTAAGCTACTTCATAAATGTAACAAAAGAAGTGGCTTCCAAATAGACTTCTTAGCTGCTAGTAAAAGCTCATGTACCGTTGTCACTTCCATGAAAATTGTTCCAACTTCTCCCAAATAAAAATGTTCCGACTTTCTATCTAATGTTGATAGAAACATCATCTAAGGGAGAGAAATTTATCCCTGGCAGGATCGAAAAATAAATTTGTCAGGGTGGGAAACTTATTTGTCGGAGGGGGGGGGGGAGGATCCCGGGCATTCCCCCGCTAATTCGCACACTGGTTGTAAATATCGAAACCTGTAACAATGAAGCTCATTAAAAATCAGTATCGATCATGCTCTTGAATTGGTTATGAACTTCCTTCCCTGAAAGTTTGAACTGTTCACCTCCGCAGATGAACGTAAATTGTGAGCGGTCGAAAATAAGGTTATTGCAAAATTATACGGAACGAAACGGGATAAGATGACTGGAGAATGGGAAGACTGCATAATGAAGTACTCCACAGACTGATTCACCCGATATTGTAAGAATAATGAAATCATGATGGCTAAGATTGGCAGGTCATGTAGCTCGGATGAGGGGAAAACGAAGACCAAGGCGTCGTTGGGATGACAGTATTAGATTGATCACGTGTTCACGATGAAAATCACCATAATCCTGCCCAGGATATAATCCAATAACATGAACGTCTCTGACATGATAAAAATTGGGGTGAGGGCGCATGGTCGAAGAAAGCCTCCGTCATGGCTTAGACTAACCGTAAGCTACATTTTGCATATACTTCAAACTAAATGTTAATAAAATACTCAGATCAGTCTATGGATAACGTCAGTACTAACAAAATAACATAAAAATTCTGCTTGCAGTTACAATTACATTTGTACAAACGCAAAGTAATTAATTGATATTATTCATCTACTCATACCTACCTACTTTAAAGTTGACTGGCCCGAAGATTGTTCTAAGACGATCACTGGCTGCAACAAATCTGCTAACTCTTCCAGGTTGAATATGTCAGGTGACAAACCATAACATTATTCTTTCTCTTCTGTGTCTCTTAGGAATGTTTTGAAACGTTGCAGCGAACTGTAACTACGTTCAGCTTCACATGGCGAAGTTTTCACCACTATCAAAAGACGAAGCGAGTTTTTAATGTGTCGTAACATTACCCGAACCACCGGCACCATTTGTCGAAACACATTGAGTATATCACTTACATAAGTTACATTCTTCTTCTTAACATCTTCAATTCGGTGACAAAGGATGGTACATCAATTTCTGGATAAACTCGCAGTATATCTGTCTGCCTTTATCCTATTACACGTGAAATTTATGTAGTTACCAATTTCTTTATACGGACGGTGTAGATCTTCCTGGTCAAATATTGACTCAAGCCTTTCAGAGCTGCATCTAAAATAACGGAATACGCGTATGCTTAGCTGCAGTATCAGCTTACAGAATCAATAGCTGATGAATCTTCAGAACCCTTTTATCTCCTTGGCGCCTTTTTTGTCGGTGAAATTGGATTCGAATTCCAATCAACAACTTTCTTCTTCACTTCATTAGGAGTTCCTTGAAAGTTTCTTCGTGTCACTGATTCTGATCTTTCTCAGCAAACTTCAACAGCTTTCTTAAAAGCTGATAGTGTCTGTTGACGATCTTGCATTGATTTAAGATGGAGGCTCTGAGAAGAGCCATTTCCGTTTCTTTTGGGAAGGTTTCAGGGGCCTTGAGAAAGACCGTTTACTTTCCTTTCAGAAAGTTTTTGGTAGCCCTGACAAGAGCCAGTTCCTTTCCTTTTGGAAAGGTTCCGGGGGGGTCTTGAGAAAGACCGTTTCTGGAATAGATAAGGTGGCTCTAAAGAGAGCCGTTTTATTCCTTTCGGAAGGGAGTTATTGGTTCTCAAAAGCCGATTTCAACCACTCCTGGAAGAATCATGTGGAAACAGCCCACAAAGTCGCCAACCCCCGTTAAACATTCCCTAACGTGTACCAGTACATTCATTAGAAGAACTGATGTGAAGAGAAAATGGAATTAAGGAATCAGATTTCTGCTTTAAAAGACAGATTACTTATAATCATGAATTTGAACCCATTGTTGAAGAAAAGGTAAACGTTCAGCCAGAATTCACAAAGTCTCTTTCGGCAGCTACCAGTAAAATTGACTGATCTTTCTAAAACACAACGAAAGGTGTTAAAGAAAAAAAAAGGAAGATTGAATTATTTGGAAACACTAAAGGAAGTACGAAGACCTCAGACCAGTCTGTTAATAATTTAGACAGTGACCTATTAGGTGAAAAAGCAAAAGTGACTGGTTGTACGGGTTTGTTTAGAAGTTATCTCGCGCCAGGGACCCTCTCACATTCGCTCGGGTTTACTGAGAAATAATCTCGCACCAGGAACCCTCAATCTCACAGGTACTCCTCATGTTTTTGCCACTTGACTTTGATAGCGTCAGTCTACTTCATCGTCCTTGTTGCTGTGTCTTTCATCTAAATTCGTGACGTCGGTCAAACAATCATACAAATCTCCGATGAGCTCTTTACGTTGCCTCTTTAGTTGGTACAGGTCCCTTTTGATCGTTAGCATCTCTCTTGCGCTTTCGGGAGGAGCCGTCAGTTTAACTGGCATCTTTCGAAGAGGCTTTCTTGTGAATTCAATATTCTGAAGTTTGACCTCGTCTAGCAAAATGGCCAGCTCCGATTCTTCAATGCGGACAGGCAAACTGCTATAACAATCTTCTTCTTTAAGACCCACTCAAACACATCAGGACTTCTTCTGTAGTTGCTGGTGGATGGAAGAGGCAGTTCGTTAGGAACCAGTGAGTTTAACGACTCCTTCCACAAGATGCGTCCATTTGGTTCATGTCCCGATTGGACTTGCTCTAAAATTGTGAGCGGTTTAGGTGCGCGCCGATTTTTTTTTACGGTACCATTCTCCATCTGTATATTTAGAATAAAAAAGTGGCGTCTTGGTGAAAGTACCATAAAATCTACTCTGCCGTGGAAACCGCTAATTGTTTGCATGCAATGTGTTGCATTGTTGACAGTGGTTCTCTATGGAACCTTCAAGTAAATCATTTTATATACAATTATTGTTACCAATAATGGATATAATTATTATGAGCTCCTGCGTAGCCATGTGGTTACCGCGCTCGCCTTCAGTGCGAGGGGTTCCGGGTTTGATTCTCGGTAGGAGCTCTATTTCATAGTAACGTTTCGATCGCCCATACCCGGATTAATGGTTTGGGTTGGTGTCAGGAAGGACATCCGGCCGTAAAACATCTGCCAAAACCTGTGGAATACGCTGACCCCCATCTCACATGGGGAAACCAGCGGAGACAAACCGCAACAATGTGTGAAATTGTAACACAGTTTGACGTTTAATAGGCTTTTTTCCGACATTATCTGATCTCCCTATAATCCGTTATTTTCGCTTATCCGACGTTCTGCCGGCCCGTTTATGTTGGATAAGCGAGAGGGTACTGTATTGACGGAAGAGAAGATCAGACTCTAAGAATGATAAATATCATCGAGAAAGGAAAAAAATGAAGAAAATGACGTCCCCATAGAAGAATCTGGAAGTAGGTACCTTTTGTCATGTCTCATTACTTTCCCATTACCTGGAAATAAATATTGCTTCGTCCTTTCTAAGTCTCATGCGCACTGGGTTTATGAAGACTGCTTCGTCTTTACATGTCTATGGAAAGTACACCTGAATGACTTACAACAACGTCCCAAATTGTTGTGAAGGTTTGTTTGTGAAGATAGTTCAAGACATCTCTTCTCAGCTTTTCGGCTTGTTGGGAATGCAAACTGACGACAGACAAGATATGAAATTGCTATCAGTGAGAAGAATTCCTTAGACAAAAGCTCTGGAAGCAGGTTGGAATAATCCTATGGAAATTCGTACCTCATAAACCCGAAACTGTTTCTCAGCAGAATATTAATACAGAACCTCAGGATGTAAATAAATCACATTAAGACATTTCTATTACAAGGGGGGGGGGGGAAGTTGTATGTGCCAGACAGGGATTTTCTCGTTCCCGTACCACTCTTAAGCAGTTGACAGACGTGCTAAAGTTATCGGTGATGTTTCATTATCTGTATGTGAAGAAAAAGTAAGAGGATCATACATATGGTCTAACAGCGATATAAGAAAAGCACTGCCTGCAACATATGACCAAAAAAGTGAATATTTTGTTTTGAAGATGAGAAGGTAACCAAAAATTTGGTGAATGGTTCCTCAACGAATAAAGGAATTAAGATTAATGGTGGCTGAATGGGATGGAACTCGATTAATATCTAAAAGTTTTGTTTTTCGTTGCATGAAAAGTACCAACTTGCAGTAAGTTCCTTTTTTGTCGCCAGAGGTCAGGTATTAGAAAACAGCAGAGTCACCTAGCGTTAGTTTTGAGAACTCGCTTAATATTTTCTGACAAACAAATAAAATTACGATCTTCAGTTATAAACTTATTTGTAAGTTTCTCTTTACCGAAAAAAAAAATTGCTTTTGCATTTCTTCAGAATACGGTAATTGTGATGAGTGGCGAAAACATGTTTCATTTGACCATTTTTTAAATTTTTTTTTTGCACAGTTTGTACTCCCGTGTCTAACCTAAACATATTCCTACGAACATAATGCTTTCTTTTTGTATCAAGTGAAGATACGAAGTATTAAAACGAAATGAAGACGAAAAGAGGCAGTCACTAAACAAAAGAAGAACCGTAATTTTTCTGTGAACCGATGAGAAAAAAAGAGTTATGCAAACTTTCAATTAAGTGTTTTGTGTAACATTTTATGTTTTACGAAACCGAAACGTCAACTCTACGAAAGAATGACGGAAGTGCATTGGAAGGATTCGAAATGCGGACGTGGAGAATAATGAAGATCAACTGAATACAGAAGATACGTGATGATGAAGTTCTAAAAAGAGTAGACGAAAGACAAGAATAAATTAGGCCAGTTAGAAAGAACTGGTTAGGACATTGTTTATGTAGGAATCGCATGCTGAAGGAATAGTTAAGAGAATAAGAGGAAGAGGTAGAAAACGGATTAATTTGTTGATAACATTAAGGAAGGTATATATCCAAATATATGGAGAAGTTTAAAGGACCTGTCGGCAGAACACTATTGATCGATTACCCTCATAACGAAATGAACTAAGCTTCCTTGGACGAGTGTGATAAACTCATGTATGCTTAGCAAATCAAGCCAAAAAGGTTTAAACAAAGTTGAGTTAGGGTCAGTTCTACAATCGACCGCTAAACTTCTAGTCAGCGCTAAGTTGAGGCCAACTTTCATTTTGCGTGCTCTCATTCGCCAAAATCAGATTTGGCCACAACTTAGCGTTGACTTGAAGTTTAGCGGTCGATTGTAGAACTGACCCTTAATGAATTTTGTTTATGGCCTTTTAGGGATCTAATGCTCAGGTCGGGATAGAGTAGAGGAAAGGATGCGGGAAGGTGTTGACCAGGGTCTAAGTTAAAGGGGCCATCCGGGATTTGCCTGGTGTGACAGGAAAAACTGGTCTGACTGGAGAAACAAGATGGTTGGTCGCTGGGATTGAACCCACGACCTCCCGAAAGCTAAGCCAACGCTCTACCACTGAGCCACGGCCATTAAACAAAGTTGAATCCGTTAGTGGTTCCCATACGGAACTTAACCAAGCTCTGGACGCCTGTCGTAAAAGGGTGGGAGTTGGCGCAGAGATTAGCTTACATTCCGGCGAAACAGTCCTGGCACGTGATGGGACTTAAGCTCACTAAGACGACAGCAGAGGTGCAACGAAACAAAATTCAAATAAATTTCAAGTTTCTTCGCATAACTGCTTGTTTTTTTAGGTTCAACATAATATCAAATTTGACAATCTTAAAGCAAGTAACTGACAACCTTGTTGCAAGCCGGCGTGCTATCTGGATAGTCATGTATGAAACAAATTTTTAAGTAAATAAATGATTGTCGCTCTTGTGATTAACAATAACTGCGAAATACCAAATGGATTGTCACTGGTCCAGATATTGAATTTTGTTTCACTTAAGAAATAAAGATGTGTAAATACATACGTTCCAATTATCTGGATTTTTAAAACTATATTTATGGCCTTTAGGCACCTAAGGCTCAGGCCGGGAAAGGGGAGGGGGAAGATTTGGGAAGGTGTCGGCCAGGGCCTATGTTGAAGGTTCCATCCCGGCATTTTTCCCGAATGCTACGCCAGCGTTCTACCACTGAGCTACGGCGACTCGTTCCACTAATCTTAATTTTCATGTGCACCATATGGCAAACCTCACGAGACTTGCATGTCCCATCTAAATCCGAAGAAAAGTGATCTCCAGATAGCATCTAAATTATGTCCCCTAGCTATTAAATACATACCACATTAGCAAGTGTTAAATAATTGACCGCCTCCCAGGTTTTAGCTTCGGAAACCAGCACTGTCCGGTATTTTCGAAAATATTTTCTGGGTCGTATTTTAAAGCGTATTGACACACCAAAAACATTGCAATATTTCCAAATGTTTTAAGAGTTCAAAATATAACATAGGGTATGATTCAGTAAATATTTTTCGGAAGTGGTTTGAAAGTGTTTTCTTAATGTATATAGGATGGAATTTTAAACAATTTTCAGAAATTATTTTGAAATTATTTGCTTGTAGTGTAGACGTAGGGAAATTATTACAAACGGAAACACACTAGAAATATTTCCTAACAGTACTTAAAAGTATTTTTCTAAAACACATAAAGTACGATTTCAAAAACACAGAGCCATTCTCGAATATAATCTTAAATTTTTGAGGAGTATATTTTAAAACGAGAATGTATATGTGACTCAGAAAATGTTTCAAAATTATTTTTTAAATAATTTTCTGTTTTGTGGATGTATGCAAAGTGTTGCACCAATCTGAAATAAGCGGGATGCATGAGTGTTTTGGGTGGGCTTTGGCATAGACTTAGCACGCGTCCCCATTTCTGGCTGCGCTAAAACTAATGAGTTTTTGTTCAGAGCACGTGATTTTGAATCCACCCGCTAGGTAACTCTGCCATAATCCTCATAGTACAATATGACGTCTATGGCAGAGCTACCTAGCGGATGGTTTTAAAATCACGTGCTCTGAACAAAACCCCATTAGTTTTAGCGCAGCCAGAATTGGGGAAGCATGCTAACTCTATTATGAGGTCTATGGTTTTGGGATGTTTACCAAGTCAGTAGGGGAGAGTTATACAGTGAGACATGGTACACAATGAAACGTTGCGATTTTCTCAGTTGCTGTGTTTCTAACACTAGGTGTCAGACCAGAGGGAAGTCCATTTGACGTCATCCTGTTGATGAATTGGGTAGGTGATAGTACGTCTGTATGTGAAGTTCTGAAGTTGTAGGTAATTTTTAGTTTTTCGCGTGTGAAAGTTAGTGTTACCAGTGTGCGAATTAAACTTTTTTACCCATAGGGAGATAAAACATAACGCACAGATTTCAACAGGAAACACACATACACACATATATATAATTCACAGCCATAGTCAATCCACTACTGGATGAGGCCGCTCCCGAAGGGAGGAGTTGGTCTACTGCTCCCACACTGACCAAACCCGTTGAGAAAGGAGAGCCGAAGCTGTCAGCTGTGACCGATACAGTCATTTGTTCACCACCAATTGGATCAAAATGCTGGATGGGCACCGTTCCAGACCCTCTTGCTTTGGAAAAAATCCCTTAGCAGTGCCGGGAATCGAACCCGAGATAAGCAGTCAGTGACGGTAACCACTAGACCAGCGGAGAGAGAGGAAGTAGCAGGGTTTTCAGTTTGAAGGGATGTAAAGAAATAATTGGGAGAGTGTAAGTGAAGTTTTCTACGGTTTCTATCAATTTTCACAGCAAAAAATTTAAAGTAGGGAGATTGTCGAGATTTTGGGGGTTTGGCGGAATCACTGGAAGAGAGTAATTTTTTCCAAAAGAAGGTTACGAAGTAAAACCATTCATACGAAACATCACAAAAGAAATTACTTCCAAGTAGGCTTCTTAGCTGCTAGTAAAAGTTGAATACTAGTAAAGTTGTGTCCCTTGTCACTTGCATGAAAATAGTTTCAACTTTTGCCAAATAAAAATGTTCCGATTTTCTATCTAATCTTGATCGAAACATCTAGGGGGAGAAATTTATCCCTGGCAGGGACGAAAAATAAATTTGTCAGGGTGGAAAACTTACTTACCAAGGGGGAAAATCCCGGGCACGCCCCCCTCACCCGTTAATTCGCACACTAACTATGACTGACCTTTTTATCGAATTCTTCGAACGCTAGTTTGTCTTGTATCATCATGCATGTTATCTTCAAAATGCGTATCTTTTCTATTAGAGAGAAAAAAAAATATTGAGGGAGTACGGCTGTCCCTTGTGATTGAAACCGCAGTTTTTGTAGAACGTTATCTTATCCATGCTACACATTGTGGTATACACTGAGACGATGTCAAAGTAAGAGCGAATGTGGCAGACAACGCAGTAAGATAAGATAAAATGAATTTTATGGGCGGTAACAGCACAACACGACAACGCAGTAGTTGGTGCGTCTGATATTGCGGTAGTTTTTCCTAAACTTCTTCAAATGAAAATCTATACGATTGGCAGATTACATAGTTATCTTGGCAACATAAATTTACCTTAAAAGGTCAAAAAGATACTTTTATTTCGTATACATTTACTTGATTCTGAATTTAGAATTTTTATTTTCATGGCCTTTAGGCATCTAAGGCTCAGGCCGGGATAGGAGAGGAGAAGGGATTCGTGAAGGTGTCGACCAGGCCCTATGTTAAAGGTGTCATCCCCGCATTTGCCTGGTGTGACTGAGGAAAACACCTGGAAAAAACTCAGTCAGGATGGTCGGCCGCTGGGATCGAACCTACGACCTCCTGAATGTTACGCCAACGCTCTATCACTGAGCTACGGCAGCTCGGTAAATGTATTTGATGGCAGTTACTTTTATTTCCTATTATATTAGACTAGCTTCTTTCTTGTTATACTTAATTCAAAGTAGTTTTGCTTCATTGAATCGTGAGATAGTAGAGGGTGACTGGCAGTTCATTTTTGGGTTATTAGAAAAAGTACCTACCATCAAAGATTTTTATTACAAAAATACCTGAAATTGTTGCTGAGATATGTATCTAAATCTGGGATATTTTGTTTTATTCATAATTTTCACACCGAGCCAAATAAACGTTGTAGGAAAAAGAAAAGTGTCTCACTGTGCACTACCATGGTCTAGGGTACTACTCTCCCACATTTTGATGATGCTACTCCGCTTACGAACATCCCTAACAATGCAAAAACCGTTTGTGGTTCCCATACGAAACTAACTCGACCAGCTGGATTTGCAAGGTCCTTTTTTTTTTTTTTCCACAGGTAGTTTTTCATGAAAGGCGTGCAGTGCGTGTCTTTTAAACAGCACCGCTAATCCATCTCAATTCTCAACAGTCAGTGAGTGTGCTGTGTGCGCTGTGGTTTGAGTTGAGACTCGTAGCCGTCAAGGTAGTCGTTGCGTCTCTCTCTCTCTCTTGCAGCTGTAGTGTGTTGTTGCAGCGAGCGAGTATTCGAAGGAATTCACATCATGCATACACTGCCAGAAACAGAAACAGCGGATTTGTGCTAGTTGGGTTATTGATTTGTTGGAAGTAAGGAAAAGTATTATTTGCTTGTCTGTGTCTGTGTAATAGCATCGATTTGAGTTGAAAAAAAAAGAGTTAAATATGGACACGTGTAAATCGTTTGTGAAAGAAGGGAAGGTCATATGCGCACGTCGCTTCAATTGACAACAGGACAGGACGAGAAAATATACGGTAGTGTCGCCGCGCAGGAGCTGTATCGTCGTCTTTGTATGTACGTGACCACGGGCAACTTGAATATGGGGTGGCGGAAAGATCATTTTGACCCACTTCCGGCTTGTTGGATAGGTGTTAATACGCAAGTACACTGCAGTTGCAATTTTGATACTGCTCTAGGCGACACGTGCAGCTATAGATAAGCGGTGGGTGCAGCTCAACATAGTATATTTACAATGTCATTTTGTCGTCTGCTTTATTATTTTAAAAAGACGTTCTGAGCCGGCAGTACCTATTGTCTTGTGAGTGAGTTAAGTTGTCAAAGAAAGTTAAATATATGAGAACTTGATACAGCATTCGTCGGTGAATATGGATGGACCGGATGAGTTTCGTGTGAGTAAAAACAGTTGTTTGAATAAAGTAATGATCGAAGATATGGGTTGCGTGCGTTATATAGGTAGAGATATGGCGTTACTTATTTTGGTCATGTAAAAGAATGAAAGCATTGTTTTAATAAGAATCGAACTCGAGACCCTTTAACTTGAGGATCAAATCTGGGAGTAAATAAACAGTGGCACAAGAGCTGTGCGTTGTTTTTGGAATTTGACGTAGCAGTTTTCTCCTTAGAAATGTTACATATTCATGTTCAATCAATTTCAACTCCTCAATAAACCGCGTTAATTGTTGCAACTCCGCTCAAACCTACCGGCTAACGTTTTCACTGTTTGCTAGGGGTCCCTGTATCAATTCCCCATGTTGGTTATAAGAATTTGAGTGGTAGACTGGCTATGTCAAATGGAAATAAGAAACTTACATGAAATGGTAAATAACGAACGCAGGTCAGAAAATCCAGAATATATCGTAAATAAACATTCGCAGTTTGTTTTGTTCATCTTTAACAAGACTAGACTAGAGCGCAAGCAAGCTTACGTCCTTCAGTGCTCAGAGAATTGTAAATCGAAAAAAATTACTTGTTTTAGATAGTCTGTTATTCACTAATTCTCCTTTAAATGAGATAACATCGCCCTATGAGCATCAAATGTTCAGTCGCCCTTTTTTTCGCATTACATCGTAAAAATTATGTCTCAGCACAACACTGTCATGTGACTATGTCTTTGTCATGTACTATCTTCTGTTCTTCAACCTTTGACATTCTACAAAACATTTTTTCGTATTAAATTATGTGTGGTAAGGTCTAATTTGATGTGTTGATTGCAGTTACATAATTGAAGAAATGTGTTGTGTGGAGGAATGACACGGATATGATGGGAGCGAACAGGCATGATGAGAAAATGGAGGCACATGAAAAAATGTACGTGTGTCGCCAAGTTCTGCCAAAAAGCCTTCATTCAAACCCAGCAGGGCAATTCTTCATTTTATTTCATTGCATTATACAGGTGATTCAGAACTAATTACATTACTTTCGGGAGCTGATTTCCGACATCGAAACAAAAAAAAAGTTCCTATAAATATGGCTGAAATTGCACTTCCTTTTTGAACATGGCTGAAATTGCGCCTCCTTTTTGAGATCGAGCGTTGCTAACTTGGAGCCTAAAGTCGACGCCTACAATGGGAAGAAAATTGATAAATCTCAATAAATCAGTAGCGATGTATTGAATGAAACTTTTGTTGGCAAGGATTGTTTCTAACGACATAGTGGATACCAGGGGTGAAAAATACGATGTCACCGGGTTGTCAGTGTTGCCAACCTGTTATAACGTTTTAAATTTTCAGACGGCACTACGTCGCGTTATCGGATATTTAGCATCTTTTAGTGATGATAAAACAACATACCTAAAGCACACATCGCAGTGTTGCAAGCTGTAGATAAGACTCGAGAGGAAATATCCTAGGAGAGTACGTATGATCGCGAAAACCGGATATGTGGTATGGGCATATTCGACGGACAATTCACTGCATTACAAAGCACACACGCGATATTATACAAACAACGTATTTTCCTAGGATATTTCATCTTTTGTTTTATCCATAGTTTTCAGCAGTGCGGTGTGTTTTTTATCATCACCAGACACCAGGGGATGCTAAATATCCAATTAACAAGACGTAGTGTAATTTGGAAATGTTAAACGTTATACGAGATTGGCAACAATGAAAACCCACTGACATTGTGAATTCACTCCTGATATCCACTATGTTGTTAGAGAGAAATCCCCGCAAACGAAATTTTCATTCAACGCATCGTTCGTAATTTATTGAGAATTGTTAATTTCCTTCCCATTGTAGGCGTCGACTTTGGGCTCCCAATTTCGAAACGCTGTATCTCCAAAACGAAGCGGACTTCACCCATGCTAATAAAACCTTTTTCTTGTTTCGATGTCAGTAATCGCCACTTAGTTCTGAATCACTCTGTATATTTCATATTCTGTTTTCCTGTGCATTTTTTAAGCTGCTGTAACTCAGTTGGTAGAACGTTTGTTTCGAGAACAATGTACTAGTTCTTGATTTAAGTGGCTTCCATTTTGCATCACGGCAATTTGGAGCTCCCGTCGAAAATTAATCCGGGAACCATCTGCAGAAGTCGAGAGTAGAAGGCATAACCACTCGGTTAAGCCGGAACTTAGAGAACGAGAAATACGCCTCAAATCCTTTGACTGGTAATTCCAGTGTTCGATTTACTGGAGGGGATGCCAGGGATATACTCTGGTGTCTGAGGATTTCATTCCCGGTTGTTGATTCTAAATATCATGGCAACCAGGAGACGAAAGGTTTGTTTTTCTACCCAAAGAGCTGGTCGGTAAAAATTTACAACCACAAGTTTCAGGATCCCCCCTTTCTTAATTTGTAACAAATGGAACAATGGGTAGTTCCATATGAACTTGTTAGTTGGCTTAGGGATTTTCGGGGTTGATCAGCACTGGGAGGATTGAGTAATTGAGAATCCGGATTATAACAGTAAGATCCCTTTTATACGCTTGCGTTCTTACGCGCATAATGAGAGAAGCGCGAACAGTGCGTTCTCTAAAACAATGGGAACAAATGAGTGCTTTTATGCAACAGCGTTGACGCAAATCTGCTGTCACTGACTATAGATCATGCGTTTGTGATTTAGAGAACGCGAGATGCTGAACAATGGGAATGTTTATTAAACAGTTCTTCAGCCGAAAAAATCCAGGCCTTTCAGAGTCCAGTTGCTCAGAAACTTCCTACCGCATGCTTAAAACACTATCTCCTATGTTATTCTTGTTCATTTTTTTTTCTTTCTGATTTTCTCCCAGCTCCTCCGGCGAAAAAAAAACTCTGATGTTTATATAATAATCGATCCGCCAAAAGGCTTCCTTCTCGTATAAGCTTAAAACGCACTTGCATAAAACAGGCCTAAGACCTTTTATGCAACAGTTCTCCTCGTATAGAAGGCAGACTTTACGCGATTCGTTTATTTGTAATACTCTGTGTTTCTTTTTTTCGATGCGGGAGTAGCTGGGAGAAAAAAAAAGATGATGAAAAAGAAAGAATAAAATTGAAGGTAGTGTTGCCAGTGCGTTTTAAGAATGCGGTAGGAAGTCTATGAGCAACTAGACTGAAACGCCTGGCAACACTTCGACTTCTTCACATAAGAAAATAAGCTGAATGTATTATCAATATTTATGTAAACAAACGATTCGCGTTGTTTAAAACACAAACGCATTACTTCTAGTACGCGACAACAGATTTACGTCAACGCAGTTGCATAAAAGCACTCATTTGCCCCCATTATTTTAGAGAGCGCACTGTTTGCGCTTCTCTTATTACGTGCGTAAGAGCTCTGGTGCATAAAGAGTCTTTAATGGTCTTGGTGAACTGTATGCTGCTAGCCAGTGTATCGCGTATCAAAAACCTAACCAATACAGTGAACTTATTAATAATATATAAGCATATAGAAACAAAAGAATAAAAAAAATATTTTTGACCCTGGTGGTTATTCGAACCTGGGTTTCCTACGTAGCAAGCCGACGTCTTATCCACTGTACCACGCTACCAATTTGCAACCAACTATGTGGAAGTTTTATTTATATCACGTATTACGTCATAACTTACAACTGCCGTGACGATTACTTTAATGATACCGTCCTGAAAAGGGCAGTGGAGTGGACTCAGCTCCTGAAAATCAGGATTACCGGCAGTGAGGATGGATGCACTGACCACACCAAATTAAATGAAAGTCATCTGGCACGTCAAACCCCAATTTGGAGTGTAGCGCCGTGGAATCAGGGCGGAGGCGATTTGTGCATGTGGAAATTGAGGAACTTCCTATGGTCAAAAGAAATACTTTTAATAATTAACTTCGAATTTCTCATGAAAATGTGTTATGAGTAGAGAATTTAGTTAAATAATTGTGCGATTCGAGGAAACTTAAGTAGTGCCATCTAGTGGTAAGATATTGTTCGCACTGGTTCATATTATCTATCTCCCGCAGTTAGTAGGGTTTGCATCTTCGTCCGCGCGAACGCCCATATAGCTTGCATGCCCACGCGTCGGCCAGTACATGTGTTGAAGAGTATAGCACGAAACTAGGACCCATACACCGTTAGAAACTAATTACTCGATTAGAACGAAAGCCACAAGTCAGCTCAACTGAGGTAATCAGGATCCAACACTTAATAAAAAGGTATCGTATACCTTCTGTAGATGTCACGTAACATTCATGCTGTATGTCACGTAACATTCATGCTGTCACACAACAGTTTTAAAAATACCCCCAGGAGAGTTCTTTTAAAGATACCACTCATCAGTCACACTGGGCGAATATTGATTATAATGAATATTCTCCTAATGTGACTAAGGCAGGGTAATAATTATTCTTACATATTACTACGTATTCATTTGACATGTTGCTTAAGGTTGCAGAGTGTGATTCTCGAATCAGTCTTCACGCCTGTCCTAATGTTTTTTTTTTTTTTTTCGTTCATTTCATGTGAATGCTGAAATTTCAAATAAACTGACAACAGGGCTACATCAGGGATTAGAAAGGAAGAAAATAGGCGCCTCCTCCGTGTAATGTCGAAGGTAATTGATTCGGATCGGACTGAGATAGGATAGGGGAGAGAATGTAGGAAGAAAGGTGTCAAGGACCAAATCGTTCGGCATTAGGTTGGTATGACTGAAAGAAAATTGAAGAAAGAAAGAAAAAAAGTCAAGATTCGAACCAAGCGCATTGCGAGTGCGAAGCCAACGCTCTACGAACGCTTAGTTTACGCAGATTTGAACCCTTTTCGCTGTAGCCATTTTGCGTGAGGTTTCAGATAATCTAAGGCCTTATCAGCTAAATGTGGGTATAGTACCTAATATAGAGGCATTGGTCTTTGAAGTCTCCATACCTTTTCCCGGAAATTGTGGTCATTGAGGGATCATGATCCATCAGAATGCAAATACAGTCCCGAGTTGTTGAATATGAATTTATTTGTGGCCTTTAGACACCTATGACTCAGGGCGGGATAGGGTAGGGGAAGGATGCAGAAAGTCGGTTAGGGCCTAAGTTAAATGTACTATCCCGGCATTTGCCTGGTATTTTCGATCGCTCGTATCGAACCCAGGACTAACGGTTTACCAACTGACCTACTGCCGCTCGGTTCCAGAAGTATTAAGCAAAATACAAGTGGAGAAAAGAGTGAAGATTATTTTTCTAATCGTATGTTTATGGGCCTGACTAGCAGCTATGGCCAAATCCCACAATCTGCCAGTGAAATGATGTCCCTCGGCCAAAAGCATCCGGTGATTGCGATGGGGAAGGTAGCGGCCAGATCCTTTCTCTAGGTACCATACTGGCGTTCTGATGTAGCGAAGAAATCTGTAAATATCAAGGAAGTGGAGAGTGGACGGCAGCGGGACCCGTTCCTCTCAAAGTTTGTGATCGTAACCACTAGACAACGGGGGTAGGATTTTGTCACTCCTACCAGGCAAACCGAGCTGTCATAGCTCAATGGCAGAGCGTTAACTTAGCATTCGTGAATGGTTTCAATCCCAGTAACTTACCATCTTGACTGAGTTTTTTCCAGGGCTTGTTCTCAGTATCACCAGGCAAATGCCGAGAAGTACCTTCAATTTAGGCCCTGGCCGACACCTTCCCGCATCCTTTCTTCTCCCTTATCTCGACTTAATTCTTAGATGCCTGAAGACCATAAATCAATTCTATTCGTGGCAATTCCTACCAAACAAATGTCTAGAACGTACGTAAAATATATAAAATAAGCCGTTTTTCTCATCTCTTCATCTTGGCAATAGTACTTGCTAGGATTGCTGTACGTCCCGGGAAAACCGGGATGGTTCTGGAAATGAATGGCAAAAAGGAATTCCCGTTCGTCCGAGTAAATATCCAGTATTCTCGGAAGTTTCCCTTGTAATGCGTAGACGTTAACAATCTTATATCTTGTATAGGAATGTAATTTAGACTCTTGACCATTTTCTTCCCAGTTCTTTTGTTTTTGCCCCTGTTGACGTCAGTTCTATATTGATTATTTGGAGCTTGTGCTCGGTGTTTGGAAATCATTGAATTGCCTTTTTAAAATGTTTATGGCCTGTAGGCATCTAACAAATAACACTTCGCTCCTTTGAATCCGGAATGCGACCCATATCTTGAAAGAGCCAGTCCTAATGAAGATGCATATGGATTCCCAGCGTCAGTCAGCAATGGGTTCGGGAGTTAGGACCTGTTAACATAGGAATCCATAGGAAGAACCACGTGTAGGCATTTCCTATGGATATATATTTCCACGTCAGGATATATTTCGCATTCCGAATTCAAAGGAGCGAAGTGTTACTTTTAAGGCTCCGGCCGGTATAGAGGAGGGTAAAGGAGGCGGGAAAGTGTCGGCCAGGGTCCAAGTTGACGGTACCATCCCGGCATTTATATTGTGTGACAAGAAAAATCCTGTCAGGATGGTCGGCCGCTGGGATTGAAACCCACGGCCGCTCGGTACCATCATATTCTTACAACACCCTATATCATATACTACATATACAGGGTGTATCTTAATGTGTTGAATAAACTTCACATACTCCTGACACAAAAATAAGTAAAATATTCCTTTGAGGAAATTTTGAAATATCCTCGTTTCCGATCTACATGCACTGGAAGTTGCAGAGGCCTGCCTAGGTATAAATGACGTTATATCTCGACAAATAATGACATAAGCGTTGTCGGCATAGCAATTCACAATTGAAGTAGTACCCGATATATCAGTTCGAACAATGTTTATGACTGAGACAGGTTTCGCAACGTACGTAAGAATTTTATTTTCAGTTATTTAAATGGTTTAACGAGGCAAGCACAGAAATTCTCTCTAAGCTTTATTTGTCAATCGTAAGCATAACTTAGATAGCTGTTTTTGATACTACTACAATTGTAATTTGCTCTGCCAACACCGCTTACGTCATTATTTGTCGAGATATGACGTCATTTATAACAGTGCCGCCGTCACTTTGAACGCTTGTTGCTCCAAAACTCGAAATTTCTTAAATGGGACTTTTTTTTTTTTTTTAGAAATTTGGTGTGGAAGTTTGAACCACATATTAAGAATTACCCTGTATAATGTTCTTACTTCAACTGTAATAAAGATGATTGGAATGTCAATGACAGAGTATTATGTATTGCCTGTTTTTTGCTTTTAGGCTGGTTAAATTTGCTAAGGATATTACTAATCCGAACTTTATACCTATCAAAATATACTAAAATTAATACATTACGATTATATTTGTACCGACATTTTAAAATTATGTATTATAGTAAGACAGGAAGCTTTTGAAGAAACAGACAGCTTCAGAACGTTGAAAACAGTTTAGAGTTAGGTAGAAACTTTCAATTTAATTTTCATTTATAATCTGTACAGACACTCCTCTGAGAGAGGGGGATTGACAAGGTAGGAGCCAGACCTTGCGGTACCATTCCAGCCTAAAATAGTGTCAAAATGGCCGACAGCAGGACTTGAACCTGCGTGTCTTCGCAGTGCAAATACCATGTCCGATACCTTTAACCACTGGATGACGTCGGGTAATAATTTCACGTACGATAGCAAAATATATAATTCATGTAATAGTATTTTCCGATTGGTATTGTACATTTTAGCAAGACCCCAAATTTTACCTTGCGAGTTCCATAAGCCATAGAGTTAGTTAGTGTTAAAAGTTGAATTTAACACTTACATATTCAGTCAGCCCAATTTGGATTCGGATTGGTGGAGTGTAGGGTCAGGAACGACCGAGAAGACTACATTAAGTATGGCTGTAAGATTATAATTCAGGCTCGCACTCAGCTAACACGACAAAAGGGAGGACACGTTATCCAGGAACTTTGTTGGGGGTTCCTTCCACATCTTATTCTCTTGATCTTGCGTTTTCAGATTTCCACCTTTTCCGTTCTCTGCGGAACAATATGCAAGGAACTCCTTTGATAACGTAAATGCTTTTCAAACTTGGATTAATTCCAAACCAGCAGATTTCTACAGAAGCGGAATTGAAAAATTACCCCAGTATTGACTGTAAGAGATAATGAAGGAGAATATATTACTGATTGGTTGGTTACTTCCTTGCATCTCAGATGTATATTAAATAAATAAATACGAACTCATGCATGAACCTATTACATGACGTTATTCAAAACGTCACATTGTATTCATAGCTACAGCTGTCCTTTCCATGTAGGTGGCCTCGAAAGCGGGCTATAGAGGTACATTCTTTCGATATTAGGATGTAGTGTTTCTCCGATGGATGATGTTCTTGCTCGTCGCATTGTAATCATGAGGTTCTAACTGGGAAGATAAGTAGTTCTTAGCCCACTTTAAAACTGTAAGATCAGTCTTCAAGTTGTCCTCTCCATCTGGTGGAAAACAAAGCCGAAACTGGGTTATTTTGGTGACGCGGCCTGACCGGAATATAGGTGACCCGACCCGAATGACTCGGGACCCGATCTTGACCCAGCGACCTGACCTTGTTCGTGTGGTTTGAATCCATAAATATTGTAATTTCTGATTCCTTGTGAAGTAAGCTTATGTTCGGGAACTTCATTTTTGAGAGTTTTAAAAGATTTTAGTGCTTTTATCCTGTTTAATATTTCAAACACAAAATTCTATCAGAATAGCCTTTCCATGCGGGGGTGTATTTGCACACCTTCGACGCTATTTTTGGTCTTTCCATGGACAGACTATTTATAAATATTGTTGCTTAAGTTTCTGGCGGCGTATTTTTCGCGCTCTGTAGGGTCTCGGTCACCCCTGAAAGAAACATTGTTCAAACGCAAAAGTGTATAATAAGGAAAGAATTTTTTTTTTTTGCTTTGCGTGTTGGGTCGACATCGGGCCACCGGATCAGACCGAGTCCCAAGCGTAGACACAGTCCAAAACTAGACCCGGTGACCCGTTTCAGCTCTGGTGGAAAACAAAGAGTTGCTTTATTTTTTAATCATAGACCTATCTCCGAGTAGAACACCAATCATTATCATTTATTTAACTTGTTATACATTTATGAGTGATGGCCTACACCCGTCGTCTGAGGGATGGCTTTTCACGGCGATGTCTCTTTCAGTGCAGGGAAAAGGGAAGTATCGGCCAAGACCTTTCTCTACGCATCGTACCAGCAACTGAGATAAGCCCTGAAAAGCTTCACAATCAGGATGATATTCAGAACTGTGCCCCCCTCCCCCCGATCGTAATCACTAGACCATGTTCATTAGCATACCATAGTGAATTGAATTGTTATTTATGGCCTTTGGAAGTTTTTGACTCAGATCAGGATGCGGTCCCGAGTATATGGGGGGAGATGTCCCGAGCCTAGTTTAAAGGTACCATCCCTACATTTGCGTGGCGTGACAGGAGAAATCTCAGTGAAGATGGACGGCCGCTGGGAAAGAACACAGGATCTTCCGAATGCGAAGTCTTAAAACCATAATGGGGAAGTTGAGACTTGGTTTCGGTTCGTATGTTGGTCCGTGGCTCCATGCCATCGTACAAAATACTTGCTTCATACATAATATTATTTGGTGATTGTTGAGTACTTCCTTCTTAGCCATTTTAATAACTTCTCCCTATTCCTGGAATACTGGAAAGTGTGGAAAATGCTATAATCCTATTTGTAAACCGTAAGAACAATGTGCGCCAGGTGTCTGGTGGTAGCTTGCAGGAAACATGGCGAAATGCGTATTTTTGTGCAAAGAATCATGGGGTAGTTATGTTCTGAATAGTTCCCATTGTCTCCTCTTTCTATGTACAGCACTTCGGTTTCCAGCACAGGTCCGTAGTCAGGGAGGGCTGAGGAGCTCTCTCCTTAAGAGGGCTCCTCGCTCCAGCCCCCCCCCCCGTTTTTAACGTTTTTCAAAATATTTCAAAAACCAAGAGTACTATCAAAAATATAAATTCATAGCGCACTAGAACTTAGATTACTATGAAATGCAATGGACAGCGATCTCGAAATCTTGTCGATTGATGAGTGCTCAGACTTTAATTAAACAATGACGTCATAATCTTTGAAAACGTATCACTCGTCAATGGATACAATCTCGAGATCGCTGTCCATTGCATTCAATAGTAATTCGTAAGTTCTAGTGCACTATGAATTTACATTTTTGATAATACTCTTAGTTTTTGAAATATTTTAAAAAATATTAAAAATGGGAGGGTTAGAGCGAGGAGCCCACTTAATAGGTTCCTGTCCTCCCACATGAACATCTATATTTGTGTGTGTACAGTTATATACATCGTGAATCCCTTCAATTTGTGGCTGGCGACGCGCCTGTTCCAGTACAAATTTTCCTTTTCTTACGAATGAATCTTATTCCGGCAATGGAAGAAACTTCTCCGGCGACGCGTTTAAAGCCTGTAATCGATTGAATGTTATTTGTAGTAGAGTAAGTAGTTTGTATATTTTTGAAGACTATAGCGAAACACAGAATTGAAAGGAGAGTAGTACACAAGCGAGTTTCTGCTAAGTGGTATAAACGTGTCTAAAGCTTCCCAAGTGGAAAACTGGTATAGAAATTCTGAAATGAGGATTTAATAGGTATGATTTTGAGAAAATGTGTAGCTGCTGATGACCATAAATCTCCTAAGTTCTGGCTCAATAAAATTATTAGGATCGTGAAGTCGGACTATGGGAACGTTGGCATATTTAGTTAAAGATCTTCATAGTCAATTGAGCATCAAGATGAAATAATATATAGGCAGTACATAATATATAGGCTATCCATAGTTATTCATTATGTTGTCATGTAATGTTTTGCCAACTTAGTATATAATTCTTGATTTTCAAATGGCTCGGAGTCAGGTTATACATATTTTGAAAGCATATCAAACCAGAAACGATATAATAGTCACGGTATACAGTATTGCGAACTTGGAAGATACACGATTGAATAGTTCGCCAAGTCAGCCCATGATCCATAGAACCCAAAATCTACATTCCTGGCGTAATCTGATTTAACGTGTTGCATAGTAACACTTGGGCATGCAAAAATCCAGAATGACCAAGACATTGTTGCCAGACTTTAAAATTATTTTCGAGATTTTTAAAAATTAAATATTCGAATAATAATAATAATGAGTTAGCTTTTATTTTAAGGCATTTAGGTATCTATGGCTCAGGCTGGGATAGGGTAGGTAGAGTATATTGGAAGGCCAGGGCTTATTTTGTAGGTTTCATCTCGGCATTTGTCTGGTGTGACAGGAAAACCTCAGCCGGGTTGGTCGACCGCTGGGATCGATCCCAATAGTTATGCATGAAACACGTCAAAGACCCTACCGATCAGCCTTAGCTCAGTTGATAGAGTGTTGCCGTAGCAATATGAAGACCTGGGAATGATTCCATCGGTCGCCTTTCCTTTATTTTTTCCAGTTTTTTTTCCTCAGTCACACCAGGAAAATACTAGAATGATACCTACTAACTAGCCGTGGCTGACTACCTTCCTATAATCTCTCCTCCACGCAACCCGGACTGAGCCTGAGATGCCTAAAGGTCAAATTAATTCAGTTCAACATCAAAGACTGATTAATGCAAAACATACTGCATTGGTTGGTGTATATTAATATCGTAGAATTTTGCCGAGATACCGTGATAACTATAGGACAGTCTATATAATTAATAAATCACAACCATATTCAATCCACTAGTGGATGAGGCCTCTCCCCGGAGGGAGGAGCTGGTCTACTGCTCCCATGCTGACCAGACGGGTTGGGAGAGGTGAGCCGAAGCTCACACTGTGATCGCCACTGTCTTCTATTCACAGCAGCTGCCCAGTTCTGCATGTTTCATTTTGATTGTTCAATTGAATATGAAGACCTTTAATTAAATATGTCAATATAGCCCGACTTCACGATGCTAATCATTTTATAGAACCATAACTTGGAGATATATGTGGCCATCAGCAGCTGCAACTCTTCGTAAAGTCATACCTTGTAGTGGACTACGAAATCCAAATTTTAGATTTTCTTAACCCGGTTTACAGTTGAGAAGGATTTCTAGTAAGTTGAAACATTTTGATTAAATACTTTTGCAGAAGACAACTGCGTTGAATGCAGTATCGTAATGTCTGCAAAGCAGGGAGGCCCGCGTGGATCCTTATCGAAATAGAGCTCAGTTGTAGCTGCTAACATTTCAGAATTATGGACAACGTTATACCTGTTACTGTTTATTCAGCCGAGCGCTCATTTTCAGAGTTAAAACTTAATAATAATAATAATAATAGAAATCTAAGAAATTCTTTAACCCAAACTCTGAACTCAGGGTTCCCAGTATTGGATGTATATAACAGGCCAGATTCATTTATGTCTGGGAAATCACCAAAACCTTCGCATCCCGGAAAGCTCGTCGGATGGTTGTCTCATTAGAGTTATATGGAAGTAACGTTTTCTAAATGCTAGAAAAACACTAATCGCCGATAAAAGTGTGTTCTTATTGGCACTGAACTTCATTTTTGTTTTTTAAAAATTGTTTGTTTATTTTTTATAAAATGTATAAATGATTAATAACTTACACAGTGATTCACATAGTTCATATAGTATCCAAATTTTAATGCATTAATGTAACTGCGGCGATGAACTTGCGAGTTCCGTAATCCATAGTGTAAGTAAGTAATGCTATACTTTAACGTGTTGTTCGAGGAGTTTTTTTTTTGTGCAGGTGGGCCCGTATAATTTTCGTTACGCTCCAGGTGGAATGGAGTAGAATATACTTCGATTTAATGAAAACATTGTCGGCAAATTGATTGAAAGTTGAATTTGAATTCATTTTAAGGCCTTTTGGCATAGGCTCAGGTCGGGATAGGGTGGGGGAGACAATGTTGAAATGTAGATGTCCAGGACCTATTTTTATGTACCATCCCGGCATTTGTCTGGTGTGATTGAGGATGGTCGGACACTGGGATCGATCCCAGGACCTCCCGAATGCCAATCAAGCGCTCTACCACTAAACCACAGTCACTTTGTTTGATTGAAAGTATTTTGTAAATAACTTGTATTTAGATATCCCTGTTAAAAATAATACCAGTGAGAAGTATTTACATTATAGGTATGTCCGGCGCGTTTCGAAGAATCATGGATATAATGTATCAATATATATGTACGAGAAAATGCGTGTATATGCTGTTAATGAAACGTAATGGAGTAAAATTTCTCTTCCCCCACCACTCACATTGATATTACTTTTCCGCTGGTGAGTATATAGCGTCGCTACATACACTTTGACATGTTACTTTTACCATTCAAATGCATATCTTCCGTCACCTTTAACGCCGTTAGTAATCGGACAATTCTCTACCAAAGTAACACACACAGTTAATTACAGAATATAAAA
Organism: Lepisma saccharinum; assembly: GCA_022664845.1. Lineage (NCBI taxonomy): Eukaryota > Metazoa > Arthropoda > Insecta > Zygentoma > Lepismatidae > Lepisma > Lepisma saccharinum. Next base: position 22,091 of record JAGDQP010009482.1, on the reverse strand, counting down.
ATCTAAGCTATTAGTACCCAACGCTCGTTGTCCAGGTGGTAACTTCGCGGGCATCTGATCGGCAGTACGTGGGTTCGAACCCCGCTGCCGACGTTTTTCCAGTTTTCCGTAAGTTTCATCAGGTGAATGCCGGATAGTGTCTTAAATAAGACCTTGGCCGATACCTTCCCCATCCCGACCTGAGCCAAAAGATGCCAGAGCTCCATAATTAGATAGAATTCGAAGCTATTAGTATACTACAGTGTTGAATGTATAGGAAACTTGACGAGAGTGTGCACACATAAGTTACTGTTTTCATTAGTGCAGGGGAAGAATAACTTTAAATCGATAATCGATGATCCCTCCCCAGAACCAGTGGTTACGATTATTAACTTCGGATAAATACTAGAGAGAAAGCGGCGCGGATTCGAGTCCCGCTCACGCTGGCCAATCTGGCTGCGATTTTCAGGTCCCAGTAAGATTTCTTACCGAGGGGCGTAATCTCTTCGACAGGTAAAGGCTTAGACCGGAGCTGTCACATCAGACCGTAATTTTAATTAAAATTACAGACATACCAATTAGCAAAAAATTTATTGGGTGGAAAAATGTCAAATAGAAGCCAGAAGGGAGGGCCTTGTTTTGAAGTATAAGAAAAGTATAATCCCACTAGTAAAATAAATGGAGGATGCACACTTAAGAGTAGCTTACGTGGTCGCTACCGCTTATGTTTCTCGGTTTAAATGTGACTTCTTAATGTACATTGTTTCGAATAAATCAAGTTTTTTAAGGTACTGACAGGATGCATATTTATTTCAGAGATGCAGGGAAGAAGATCCCACATTAAAAACAAGGTACAAACCAAGGAAGAGAGAAGGCGAGTCGTTGCCAAATGGAGTACCAAAAGTCAAGAAGAGGAAAGAACGATCTGATTCTTGTAAGTATGTAAATAAAACTTTCTCATGTCATGTGGGTCATTCTCTAGAGATGGGGTATTTTGTGGAACTGTGTGATTTCTTACAAAAGATGTGCTCAAAATAACTTTCAGTGCTTCGTAAAACACTTCTTATAACTTGGCCAGTTTCAGTCCACTTTCATATTTTAACAACATTTATGTAATTTAGCTTCAAATATGCGTAACGTCAACTCCATGGAATGAAACTGATCTTCATTTTCATGTTTCAGACGTGTTTTCCAGTTAATTTTCAGTAATTATCCTTCACAATTCGAAACAGGAATCGTAATTAAATAGAAAGTATATCTATTAGTATGAGAATTACATTTGCCGAAACACATGTAACTAGTTTTTTTAATCAGCTCCATGGATTGACAAAACAGTTAGTTATAACAACATTGTGAAGCTGCTGGCATCACTGCATGTCATTTACGCATGCGCTAGACAGGAAGCAACCATCTTAGTCTTGTTTGAGTGGAGCTTTAAGGGAAACTCTTCTACAGTTGACTTATTCTGAAACAGGTGTGTCTCACTTATGGAACTCATAATCATTGTATTTTATTTTAATGAATATTTCCTGTAACCATTAATTTCATTCTCACTGTAAGAAATATGGCAACGAAAAAAAGACAAAAATGTCAACTCCATGGAAATTACTTTATATTCTGGTAATAAATTGGATAAATAATAAAATATTGAACTGTAAGTAGCATAAATATCTACGCACAATACCTCCCTACATTCCTAAGAGCTAACATCTTTCTTTCTTTTCTTTTCTGGATTAAATGGCATTTTGAAATTGATAATAATCTCATTTAGCCAATAAAAGTGTTCTGAATCATTTTTCTTATTGATTTGTTTTATGGAGAGTATTGATGATGCCTTGTACTTTTTGCCTTTGGTTCGATTTACCCGGAGTTACTCTTAGATTCAATCCACGTTAGTATATTGATTAGGTTTGAAGAGTTCAGATGAGTTCAGTTGGCAGTAAAAATTTTAATAACAAAAGAAATTGATAATTTTGTAATCATAAGTAAATTTTATTTTTCGTGAAGAAGTTAAGTAAAATATATCCTATTTTGGGAGATGGATTATGCAAATAAGAATTCTATACAGAGTGGTAAAGTTGGATAGATTTTACATAATGTATTCAATAACTGTCTGCGACCTTTGGTATGTAATGGGCTTTGAAATATTAGATGATTAATATCTTCTATAATTGTTGGAGAGCAGTCACAAAAAGGAGTATTAGATAATTGAATTTTATGGAGGTGAACTTTGGTTGTAACATGTTGAGATCTTAATCTGTTTAATAAGGTAATGCATTGTCTGTTTGTTTGTATACTAAGAACCAAGGTTTATAAAGATATATGTTGATGAAAGGTCAATTTAATTGGGAAGCTAATTGTGGTGGTTGGGTGATTTACAATTTAAAATGGTTACTTTTTTTTTACCATCATCATCATCAACAACAGCAGCAAAAATATTTTTGAAGAAAGATCCATCTTACAGTAGACCTCAGTTTATAAAATGTTATATTTAGTTTGAGAAGGTTGTAAGTACATCCAATTTTCTCGTAATCCGTAAAAGTTCTGTTTATTTTTAAATGATATGAAGAATAAAATTAAATACAGGTACAAGGAATTTTTGGTGGTTTAAGATTGTCAGTGACGTAATTGATAACTTACATTCTGGCAGCTGTTCATAAAAGTACTTGAAACTGATAAAAATGTTTTTCAAAAGGGAACCACGCATATGGTGCAAGGCGTGTTCGAAATTAGATAAATGTCTTCTAGAAATTTTGGTATTCATGGTTTGTCAGCATTCACGTCAACTGTTGATACTTTATCCCGCATGAATGTGATGATCCCAGAGTGGCTTTGTACCGAAGTGCATAATAAACATTGTGTTAAAATGTAGGGCTAAAATGTCCTTTTCTGTAATATAAAACCTAAACAACATTTTTAAAAACCTATAAAATTCTAAAATACACTTTTTAAAATCCCACTTTGAACTTTCTAGAACCTAAAAATCCGAAGTCTACAAATGAAACTTTCGGAATGGCAACGCCTATCCAAAATACGCCAAATATATGTGCTGTCATAGGGTATCTCCATGCAAAAGGTAACCGCCCAGCTGATCCACATTGTCGAAAGAAGGGACTCATGTTCACGACAAAGAAAGGGCTGGTAGGCTATTGGTAATATCTGACGATCTATTTATTAAATTGAAGCCAAGCACAATTTTACGTTTGACGATAACTTAGTTGCATCATATCATGGCCAAAGTGTCGAAATTGACACTGCGTGAAGCCGTTAAACAGTAAGTGAATACGGAATCAGGACGTTATTCAAACTAGTAGGGATCCTGAAGGCTGAAGCTTGTTCCACGACTTTAACAATAGCAAAAACTATGTTGAAAAGTAAACCTAAAGTTATTTATTGACAATTCATATTTTGTAAAGTAAACATTTTGTAAATGGTGAACATTTTTGTATCTTTACTTTCGGGAAACACCTTGTTTTGTGAGAGTGTTACAGTACTGATTAGAGTTGATGGTCGTCCCATTAGGCATGAATTCCATGTTCACTACACCATGAAAGTCCCAGAAGACTGTCAGGATAACTTTGCTTGCCGATGCCACATCCTTAATTTATTTTGGTGTAGGCAATCCTTTGTAGTAATACTCCATGGAGGTTCTCTTGTTTTCAGGGCCATTCTTCAAGAACTCTTTACCTTCACACGTTCATGGCGCTGAAGCAACTGTTTGGAAATGCCCATTCTGTTCTCTTTCATGTTAAGAGTCAGCTTGCGCAGCACCCACCGTGCATAAAGTTTCCGATTTCCCAGAGCTGCGCTTATCGCCTGTACTCATTGCCGTGATATGCCACACTTCGTAGCAAGCTCTTCCTAGGTGATGCGACGGTTCTTCCGAATCAGTTCATTAACACGTTTGCGATGTTGTATCAGTTGGAGTGCGTGGCCTTCCACTTCGTTCTTTGTCACACATGTCAAAGTTTGCTCCCGTGGGGTTTTCTGTATGAGCACGAACAGCTCAACGTCCTACCATACTGATGTCTACATAGTCGTCCCCGTAAACAACATTCATTCTCCGATGCATGACAATATGAGTGACACACACCCCTTCTGCTGTTAAAATTCTATCACTGCCAGCTGCTTCAGCCACATCGACATAGTGTTGTTACATGCCGCCATGTTTCTTGCTAGGGTGAATTGGGGTAATTTGAGTCACCTCTAGAAAATTTATATTTAATATTTATTTTCATGTTACAGGATGAACCGATAGGTCTGAAATTTAGCCAGTTCATTGGTAAATGTATGATGTGTCTTTTGGCATGTCACTTACAGAAGGTGTAAGTTTTTTTTTTTTTAAATGCGAATTAGTTCTATGTGAGAAGTTCGTGATTCGGAACTGACCGTGCTCGGGTCTGAAAGCAATCAAGCCATCGAAATTGTGTCCAGGATAACATTTGAGACCTATAGAACACATCATCAACATACCATCTGAAACTTTGAGGAGGAGAATGTGAAGAAACCTGAAACTAAAAAAGGTGCTGGAAGACCTACAGTGCTGACCCCAAATGAGGAACGTTACATTGTTGAAGCATTAAAGTTTACTGCCAAATGTGGATATCCAATAGATAGAGAAGACCTAGTGCACATGGTGGCTAGTTACATCAAGTCTGTTGGTAGGAACGCTCCTTTTAAGGATAGGATACCAGGCTATGCCTTTGTGCGAGGGTTTGAGAATCGCTGGAAACATGAACTGACTAAAAGGAAACCAGAAATTCTCACAAAGGTACGAGCTGAGGGTTTATCAGTTGGAGTACTTGATGCATTTTTCAGAATGTATGAGGAATGTATTACAAAATAATAATAACCCAAACTGCACATACGAACTGTGATGGCTCCGAGGTTCTGGGCTTCAAACCCCATTGCAAGAATTATATCAGTGTAGCTTATTTTTCCCAAATCAACGTAATGTACCATATGGTGGGGTAAATTAGGTCAGCACTGAATATCAGCACAGAAAGTAGCAAAAGTAAAAAATGACCCGAATTCTCCCAAGCCTGTGGTAATTTGAGTCACCAGTTTCGGACCTCTGTAATTTGTGTAAAATGAGGCTTACAATGGTAATCAAACACACAACATAATATTTCACTTTCAAATGTCAAGATAGGATAATAAAATTTTCAAATTTTTATCTAGCTTTTAAGATATTAAGCCTGAAAGAAAAAAACACACTGAGAAGCTGACCCAAATTACCCCATTCCCCTATAGCTCTGGGAGCCCTTGTGGTGACCAGTTCCAAACCTGCAACAGAGAAGAAAAAAGGTGTCAACCACTTGAGGTTTTTGAACCTAACCGAGGTTCTACACAAGAGAAAAGTTGGTGCCAGGTGGATTCCACATCACCTTACTGAAGGACACACACACAACCTCATGTTGCGAAAGCAGTGAAAGAAATCTTGAAAGAGTGGTAAGTGCTGCTCCACCCACCCTACAGTCCTGATATGAGTTCCCCAGACTTTGGCCCTCATTCCCTTGTAAGTTTCAGTTTTAATATACGAGCGCTAGTTGTCCTGAAATATCCGACATGAGTCGTTTACTTTTTCCATTTCATTTGCCAACTTTATTAGTGAAGATTCAAGTGGAATATTGATGACTCGCTCTACGGCTTTCCAAATACCAACCGATTTCTCGCACAGACTACTGTGTTTTCCCAATCATCTGCCACAACACACTAGTTTGTATGTGTATCTTATTGTAGATAGATGCGTCGTCTTTCACGGAATGAACTCGAAATTTCGGTCTTCAAGAAGATGAACATCATAACTACTGTTCACAATAGAGAAATGAGTGCCTATTTCCCATACATCAGTTGAGTGTGTATGATGACAAATCCTACTGTAGTAAGCGCATAACATTTTGTAGCTTTTATAGTTTTCGGTAGAATAGTACGGGAATTGGGATATTTATTGTATTCATTGATTGATTTATTTATTGTAGCGGAAGGAAAACTCAAATCTGCTCGACGATGCGGTGAATGTATAGCCTGCTACCGAACTGAAGATTGTGGAAGATGCGACTTTTGCAAAGACATGAAGAAATTCGGTGGACCAAATAAAATACGTCAGAAGTGTAGACAGAGGCAGTGTTTGAATTTCGTAAGTGGGGTTACTTTTTTTATTTTTAATCGTGCAGTAACAGTAGATTAATATTAGTAGATAGCGTGCGTGATGATATGTCAAGAAATTGTTTTATGACATAATTCACCATGAGTATAATCGGTATTCATTCGTTGATAAGGTTGTAATTATATTACAAAAATAATCACTGTGTAGGTGTAAGATTTACTGAGGCTTTATGAGTAGATAGAGTCGTATTTTTGGCTGGAAAAGGGAAATATTAGTGAAAAGTACGGAGATAACAATAATTAATAAATGGGAATTTGTGTAGTTGTGTCGGTATCTTCCGTTCTGGGAAACTTAGAAGAGTCACGGAATTTATTTTTCGTGAAATGTTTGGGATCTTTATTTTCTTCCTTCCTCCCCCTTCACGTCCAGGTGATCTTGATCTTGTTTTGAGATATCGTACAAGAAAAAAACATTATTTTTACATTATCGTAATGATTCAATGAATATTTCAGCTCCTTCCTTCGCCATCTCGCTCCACTGAGTGTAGCACGAACGTGTTTCATTTTCACACCATTATGTTCATCAATGAAAATAGAACAACATATATATATATATATATATCCTATTAATTTAAGACTAAAAGCAAATTTATATCCTTTTTCCATTATCGATTTAAATCGGGCAAATTGCGATAGAACGTGGAGTGAGAGGAGTGCAAAGATTAACATGTTGAAGTAAAGGTAGTTGTACATTATCTTTATAACAATCAAAATATGTGGGTGAATAGGGAGGCTATAAATGGAGATAGGAGGTAATCTCTAACGCCATGTAATTAAGTGTACATACACAAAAATATTTCAGTAGAAATAACTGACACTCTTATATTACAAACTTGAGTTCCTGTATCTGGATTGATCAATCTGATTGCTGGGAAAATCACATTTATATTTTTGATTTGGAAAACATGGAAAAGACAGGGAATTTTATTTTTCCTAAATGGTACAAGGGCTCTTTTTTTATTTTTCAACCTCCGGTGAGATGTAAAGATATGAACAAGAGGTGACAGAAGAATGTCAGAATATACACCAGGGTTTGCCAAGGTGGGCCCAGCCCGAAGAGAAACAGTGTTTCTTTTTTCGGGTTGGGCCCGCTTGAAAAAAAAAAAAAAAATTAGAACACGTCACAGAAGTGCATAATAATGAAAACCATTGCATTTTAGATTGGTAGAATGCAATCACGACTGTTATTATTACTCTAGAAGAATATTGGTATGTAACATCTACAACACTCTACCTTTGTGATAATGAAATACAAGGAAGTATTCGAGTTCAGTCAGCATTCCAATACAACTATTTAATAACATTTTTCCATCTGTTGATTTCATAACCAAGTAGAATGAATTACCTCTTCCAACTAAACAGATTATAAATTTTGAATTTTGATGCTCTGTACTTTCAGTCTTTATTAACAAATTACTTACAAATGATAAAGCATTTAATACAATTATAAACTACGTATTTCTCATCAAATTCCGTGCAAAATTACTAGACTCTGCAGATATTATTAATAATAATGTAAATTTTCAAACAGATACCATATTGATGGAGACTTTCTATTAATAGAAGCACAGAGCTAATCAGGAAATCACAACAGAAGCAAGGATTTTTTTGAAAAAATAAAAGGAAAAAAACCTACACTATGGTTACACCGTCTGTTGTGGTTTGGTGGTTGGTGTGCCGCATGGCCAAATGACACTGGGAAGGTTGAGCGGCAATTCAGACCCTCTCGGGCCCCGGTGGCCTTGATAGTGCGCTCACTGGTGCGTGAGGTCCTTGGTTCGCTCCCGGATCGAGCCATATGGGCTTTGTGGTGGATAAACACCGTGTGCATGTGTTTTCTCTAGATTCTCTCATTTCCTCCCACTGTCTTCATTCCAACAATTCTCCCATCACCATCCATTCATCCTGAGCCAGAGTTTCCTAAAGGTCTTAAAATAATTTTTTCAAGAAAATCAGACCCTGCTCAGGCAGATCTGTGAGACTATCTTGAATAGGGTTCTCCCTCATTTTCCTCAGTTTCACCTGTGAATGTCGGCATATACAATTATCTTGAGCTCCGAACCACGCCGTTGTTTGAATCCAGCGCACATGAAGTGAGGTCACCTCCCTCCCTCCACACAATAGACCCATTCAAGCCTCCCGATTTCATAGTTGTGACACACCGTCATCGACTGAGCTCTGTACACAGCTTTGCATTCACATGCATTCACACTTTATTTCTGAAACCCGAAAAAAAAAACTAAACCCGAAAAAAACCCACATGGTACCACGTGGGCTGTTTTTTTTTAAATACTTTTTTTTTTTTTAAACCCTGATATTCACAAGTTAACGTTGATACCTCTGCTATAAAATATATTTCTCCACGAAATTTCACCATCATTCATTCACTGGTCGAAAACGGAGCGCCAGTTTTTGTACCCACTCCTGAAGAAAGTTCCGAGCATTATGTATGGTAAGTCTCATCATAGACATGAGTGCGTTCTCGAAACCTTCAAGAACTTGTGTACAGAACAGACTCTTTTATGAACTCATTTCAGTACACAACACACACTTCCCTGTAAATTTTGGCCGCGTTCAATGCATCACCATAAAGGAATCAAACGAGGAAGCAAACTTCGCACTTGGGTTATCCTCAATCTCACTGGCCATGTTGAATATTGAAGACCTGAACTCGGTCGAGAACTGAACTGAATGTTGAAGAACTGAAAGTGTGTGGTGTATCAAAATGAGTTCATGAGAGTTTATTCTGTATAGAAAAGGTCTCGAAGGTTTCGAGAAAAACGAACTCTTGTCCATGATGAGACTTACCATAGATCTCGTGAACTTTCTTCAGGAGGTGGGTTCCAAAATCTGGCGCTCAGTTTAGACCAGTGAATGAATGAGGGTGAAACTTGGTGGAGAAGTGGCAGAGGCATTAACTTATAACTTTTGTATACTTTGACGTTTTTGTGTTACTCTTGTTTATCTCTTCACATCTCAGGAGAGGTTGAAAAAAAAAAAACCTCTCGCAGATACCCTGGTATGCGTATTTGAGGGGAGGAGGATCAGTGAGTGATGAGAATGTTAGTATACCTACCAACCTTTAATTGAAGTTTAAAGAATTGTGTGTTCTAGTAAAGAATTGGATATTTTAAGGTTATCCGTTTCTTACTATTTTTATAGGTAGAATAGACCTTACATAATGTTAAAATTAATTAAAAGTTAAGTTTCTCAACTCTGTACAGAATAGTTCATTGTACTGGGTTTCAATTGTTGTAGATTATATCTGGCTCTTTTCTGCTAATTAGGGCCAACATTGTGTATGCTGATAGTTGTAATGGGATGTGTATAGCTACACTTAACCCTTTTGCGATGGATTCAGAATATTCTATTCGGGAATCATTTCCAAAGTCAATTATGCGATAGCGTCTTGATTTTTTCTTTCTTTCTTAATTTTTCCCGAGGTCCAGACCTTTCACAAAGTCGAAGCTGCTGCTTGTATCCTTTAGCATAACTGTCAACTATTCTGTGTGGATGTAACACCTTTCTCTGCTATTTTCTTTGCCGATATTGGCGGTCTTTGTGCTACGTAGTATGAAACTGGAAAAATGTAAGACAGAGTATTACACATTAAATGATTTAATTTGCTAGCGAACAACATATTCTTCCAATAAGCATAGATTGGTGTGAGTATAAAATGGATGTGTCGCTTTTCGTTTGAAGCAGTGGATTGAAAAGACTACATAGATTGGTTATCTGCATCTTCTTTTCCTGCTTGATTTAATCGTACTTTTTCCTCTCGGTGTAAGTAATAATAATAATAAAAAAAAAACATACTGAGAAAATTTAAGTATCAGAGTGTGCTTTTTTAAATCGTGTATAATAAATTCCTGTTTTGAGCGGTATCAAGTAAAATGTCGATTTGTTATTTAAAATTTGAATTCAGATGAAACGAAACAAGTTTGGTCAGTACTGCGGAGTAATATCTCTTGCTGTAGCAATATATCCTCTGAGTGGTGATTCAGTATCTTGAACGTTTCCTGAAATTGTGAATACACTTTGTTTGTGATAAATAATCCTTTCGTCTTACCGAGCTTCTGATCAATTTATGGACGTCTGCACGACCTGGAAATGTTCTGCAGGCATGTAATAATTGGAAGCAATTCTCGCCCATATTTTGGATTTGCATGCAGACTACTAATAATAAAAATAAAGGAAATTTCAAGAATTTTAAGTCATTGGCCAAGGTGGTCAAGAAATTTTGATTAAATACCCCCTTCAGATCAAGATCTTTGCTATCTAACAATATAATATAAAGGTGAAGAATTCGTGTGTTCTAGAAGGTAGGAAAAGTCACGGAGACTGTTTTACAGCTAGGGAAAGTTCAAGGAAAAATACTAGAATTTTCAAAAATGATTTATTTTTTAAAGAAATAAAAATATCGTAATTATTTATTTAGTGACTGGCTAGAACCCCAGTGAAGGAAACGTGATGGACGTATCGTATACTTAAGTTTACGTAAAAGTAGCTGTTGTAATACTTTGTTTCAGGTAAAAAATCTACACCGTTTTTGGGGACATTCTTCGGTCATAAACTACATTCTAGGCTATATGAAACTACGTCTTTGAGTGAAATATCAAATCTTGTGCGTATAGCATAACTTAAGTCTATTGGAGTTAAAAAAAAAAAAAAAAAAAAATCGAGACTTTTGCTCCTGTAAATTCGGTAGACACCCTAATTTTTTCTGTTCTAAAGAATGTGTGATGATTCACTTGATGTAAGCAGTGATGGGACCTCCAAACCAGCAAAAGTAGGTTGGCTAGATTTTGGTTCAGTGTTACTACAAGCATAGACCTCATAATAGATAAGACTTGACACGCTCCCCCTTTTCTGTCTGCGCTAAAACTAATGGGTTTTTGTACAGGAGCATGTAATTTTGAATTCATCCGCTTCACAGACCTTATATTGAATTCATATACCCTATATTCTATTATGAGGTCTATACCAGAACTACCTAGCACATGAATTCAAAATAACGTGCTCGTTTGGTTATTATTATTAAGTTTTAGCGCAGACAGAAATGGGGAAGCGCGCTAAGTCTTATCTGTTATGAGGTCTATGCTACAAGTGTGTTATAACGCAGAATTTCCTTTTCGTATTGATAGAAAATTAAGTGTAGAGAGAGAGTTTAATGTGTCTTCATCATCTTCCTCGCTGCTGCTCTTCCACTCATGCTTCAGCTTGTGTACTTTCTTTCTGGAACTGATTGCTCGTATATGTAGCTTCCGTAGCATCTTGTGTTAAAGCTTTATCTAATATTTACTTGTATAAAATGAGTCATTTTTCAAGATGAACCGAATTAGCAATTGACCCACACCTTTACCACAAACCCTGGTTGGATTTGTTCAATTTTCAGAGAGGAAGAAGAATTTCGTAGATAATATACACCCCTTGTGCCTATCGCAGACTGGAGGTTATTTCGGAAAACTTTCCAAAGGGAGAGATCCCAGTCATTTCGCCCCTACAAGTCGAACACTGCCATACAAACTATAGCAGGCAATATATTCGTGAAACGCCAGACTGCTGTCATAGCCAGACACGATAGCGTATTTGGATATGACCTTGACATTATTAGAACCAAGTGGCACTCATAATCCGACGATAAAAGTAAAGCCTAAAAATTATAGTCATTACTGTACAGGCAACCGCGGAGGGTGGTTTTAAGTAAGTTGAAACTTCTCCATTCGTCTTTTCTTTTTGTCTTAGCCTACGATTTTTGTTAGTTGTATACTGTCTGCTACTTGCAGTTTTGTTTCTTCGATATCATCAGCTGGCATCTTTTCGAGTGAACAGTGCTACTGCGCGGCCGTGTCTGCTGTTGGGAAGTCTTCAATCATACAACATTGCCAAACGGGTTGCGCTGTTGCAAGTCTTCATGAGACAAACTTTCAGTACCAGGGCTCGAAATGGAAAGCTACACGAAACGGAACGCTTTACCTTCGTTAACACAATATTACAGTCTTTTATCTATGTTTGCTATATTGACGAGACGGAACAGGAAGGTTCCAGCTATTTACGAACCGGAGAGGCGCTCCGATTTGCTCCGGTCCATTTCGAGGCCAGTTTCAGACCATTCCACTTCGCTCCTAGCAACCGAGCTTACAACGGCAGCAAGAGAACTTCCATTGGTTACTACAGAGCACAGCCCTAAGTAGGTAATATCTGAGTAGTGCCAGGCGTCATTCATGAAAAACTATTAAAGAGCCTGCGTTTTCAATTGTTCGAACTTGTTCTAGGTTTCGTTTTCTCGTTTTCGTGAAATGTTTTGTTATGTTAATAAATACATCTTCCATCATCAGAGTTGCGCTTAAATTAACTCACGAATGTTCGTTATCGTAAATAAATTATGAAATGAGAATGCATATCAAAATGTTAACTTTGAACATCTGACTGCGATATAAAAATATTGAGTCCGCTACCCTTATTTTCGTCCGACGCTGCTGGAGGGTGATGAATTGTCAACGTTGGAAAGCAGCCTTAGAGCCAAATTATCGAATATCATCGTGATTGGCGGGGAGGGGGGCGCAGGTATCATGTAGATACTTTTACCTGATTTGAGAGTTTTTTTTAGTTTCGTCTGATAGATACAGAGATTCAACTTTACCATCTATTGTGTTTTTCGTCTCGTATTTTCAATGTCCAATACACCATCATCATCAAACTTTCGTGTCTAGCTTATGTAACCTTCTGATCTACATTTCGAAGGTTTCCAACTTTATATCATAACGTCTTGGTAGCGTCAATGTTATTCTGTAGAACAATATTTCATACAAAAACATTTAATCAAGCTTTTTTTTCCTCTGCTTGATGTTGATCGGTCCGCAGAAAAGATATTTCTTCTTTGTAAATCCATCTTAAAATACCTCCTAAGTCTAGTCTGTCGTAGAATACAGATAGTATTTCTGTATCTGGTGACCATCTCCTCCTATTTCATTAGAGAGGCGCATATTTCGTGTCTGTCATCAGCTTCGCTGTACTTTCAAGAAATACTCTCTCCTGCGCATCAGTACACTCGCAACAGACCTTTTCTTGCTTAAGGTACTTGAACGGCTGGTCAGGATGATTTATGGGCGAACCGGCTTGTCTTCTAAATCTTGATTTGTTACAGAGACATACCTTTTAAAATGAGAGTATTTATTCAAGCTTGATACGTGTCCCCCCACCCCCACCCCCCATTCTAATTCTTATTTTGCTGTGATACCAACTAGCACAAGAAATACGACGTTCTATTCACATTGATGAGAGAGAAAACAAGTATGTTAGTTGCTCAATTAGAAATTAGTCAAGGCCTCCGAACATGGTCAAATAAACCTTTGAATCAAATTATTAAACCAACGAGTATGTGACGAACTCGTACATCACTAAACTATTGCAATGAAATGTCTTGTTCATTATTTCTTGAACGAATAGGAATCTTGGTTCGTACACGATCCAAGACTCCTCTCGTATTCGATAGGAAAACTTACTGCTTAGGAATGTCATTTTTCCCAATCTGTGATCTGGTACAGATGTTAATGCTTTGTATAGGCTTGACCAACCCTTGACGGAAATTAGAACAAAAAATAATATATTATGCGTCTTTATATTTGCTTAAGTTCTAATTTTCTAGACTGGTAATAAGTGAATCACGTGCAAGCAGAAATGAAAAAAAAAAGTGCAATGACTTTTTGTAAACTGTATGAAAAGTAACCCCCAACAAAATCAATGTAAAAGGCATTTCGATCAAATTCTTTGAAACAGAATTATTTCCATAGCTTAGAGCTTCCTGAAGAAAAGTCTAAATGGGCAGAAGCCACGAAAACAAATTCAGAGCTTCTACGAACCTAAACAAGTGTAGGATTACCGAAAGCTGCTTATAATGTTTTTTTTTTGTAAAATAAGTGTCCCGTTTTCGCTTATAATTGTACCTCTAAAGCTGGATCAAGAATTTTAGGTACGTGTGCACAAATCCTCTGGTACTTGGGATATGCTCGACATCAGCAGGATGTACAAGTAGTTCAAGATCTATTTGACCGTGTCCGGAGGCCCTTAAAAAAAATTTGAATCAAACATCCAATCGCGAAAGGGTTAATGTTGTATTCTGTGTAGTATTTCCCTGGAAGAGACAGTCTTGGTTTTCAGGGTCTGCAATGGTCGTCACATATAAATACAGTTCCACGTGACTCTGACCCCGAGTACAAGCCTGTACTGCGAGAGCCGAACTACTCAGACGACGATGCTTGGGAACCAAAAAGTTCCAAGACAACCAAGCAGAAGAGCAAAAAGGTATTGGTAACGTTATGGAAGATTTTTCTCAGAAAATTTATAACCAAAGGTTACTGTTTTATTTGTAGTTTGTGATGCGAAATTATTATGATTATTATTATTTTTCTTTTTATCAGCCTGTGTTTTGTTCTTCTGCTTTCTAGATGCTGAGTTAACCCAAAAAATGCTTGTCTCGTTATGTTTTAAGTTTGTGAATGTAATTATAACTTCTTTTTTTTTCGGCGGGAAATAACCGTTCTCGTTCGTGCATGGACATTAGAATCTAAAAGAAGTGTCGTAAAATAATTCGCATGTAATTACATTATAATACCTAACAGGGTTCATGTTTTCTTCGATACAACCTTCTCAGAAGAAACGATATAATAAGAATTACTAATGCGAATATTGAATGAAATTTCTACTGATGATAAGGTTTCAGAATTACTAGTTTTTTTTTTTTTTTTAGTTTTTAAGTTTTTGATAATTAACTTGATTTGTAGTTGTTTATTACTTTATGGAATTGCAAGGTTGTTGTATTATTTTTAGAAATAAATATTTGCATAGTTAGCACGCAGAATAGGAAAAGAATTAACAGCATGCTTATTGCATTTGGAAAGATTGGTGTTTATAAGTATTATTAACTTCAGAAAATTGTACTTTATTGACATTTCACATTAGGTTAAGTTGATATTCTCATGGTAAATGGATCAAGTGTTTGTTTAAAAAAAAAAGCCATTGGTTCTCTAATGTTAGTAATGAAGAAATGAGAGAATTATCAGTTGACCAACTACTGAAAGTTTGCTACAGTTGTGATTCTTAATTGTTCATTGTGTTCAATCATTATCGTCTGAATCGTTTCATCTTTTTTCAGCTTCTCGCCTAGTCTCGGTGTGTGCACAAGTTCTGCCTTCCTCTCCAGCATTCTTCGTTTTGTACTTACGCCATTTTATATCTATTCTTTTTATATAGCTCTTCGTTGTGTGTTGTATTCCCTCACTGCCTTCTTTCAGTCTGCGTACATGCCTGAAGCATCTTAATTTTTTTTTAAAAAAAGAACTGAAGTTCACTTCTCACATAACTGCTCGTATTCTTTCTTACTACACACCTGAAGAATTCAATTTCCCCCACTTGACCCTTTTCTTCTGCTAGAATCATGTTTTATTTGGCCATATATGTTGCTATTTTTTTTTTCTATGTTTTTATACTATAGTCATATTTTAATTAATTGAACAATCTTCCTTCAAAGGAAACAGCGTTTCTGTAATTAATTTGTTCTAGTGTAGGTATTTACTAATAAAACTAATATATCCTATTTCCTGTCCTAAACTATTCTTCATTTGCGCTAAGTTACGTAAGAATCCAGTTCAAACTTTCTGAATTTCAAGTATTAGTAGAAGTGAAATAAACATTTGAAAAATTAATCCATTTTTGGATCTTGCAGGAAATTATGTACAGCATATAAGAATCAAGAAATAATTATAATGAATTACTGGTCGTTATTTTGTCTAAATTAGATTGTTGTACCGTAGATAGTCAGATTTCATTTACAACAAAAATATATGACCCTGGTTTTAACATTTCCTGGCGA
Organism: Lepisma saccharinum; assembly: GCA_022664845.1. NCBI lineage: Eukaryota > Metazoa > Arthropoda > Insecta > Zygentoma > Lepismatidae > Lepisma > Lepisma saccharinum. Next base: position 6,073 of record JAGDQP010009482.1, on the reverse strand, counting down.
GGTGGAGAAAGATATAAGGTCAACGTTTATTTGACTTCCGCAAAATCATTGGGAATTGTCGCTTAGTACCTGTAAAAAGTCATTGACCCTCCCCCATGACTTTTGCTTTTAGGTGGAATCCAGTAAACAACCGTATCATCGTAAGAAGAAAGATTCTGACTCTGGAAGTGAGAAGTATGGACCGAAAGATTCCTCTCGTCAGTGTTATGGGCCAGGTTGTGTGGAAGCTGCCAGACCAGGAAGCAAATATTGTAGTGATGATTGTGGCATTAAATTGGCAACGAATCGTATTTATCAAGTAAGTAGTTAATACATGAATATCATATAACTCTTTTATATGGTAATCATTTATGTGTATGAAGGAGCAGAAGTAGACCTTGGCAGTTCAAACTGGCCGAAAACTTAAAAAAAAAATGGGCGTTTCTAGCATACACCACTCAGACCGTTGCCTAATACAGTTGTTCCACCGAATTACAATTTCTACCTTGAAGCGAACAGTAGTACAAAGGTAGACATTTCTGGTAGTGTTTTTTTATTGCAATAAAAAAAAAGTCATCTGCTATGGCACAGACACTTTGGAAAACACTTTTTTTTCTGTGTTCTATTTATCAATCTATATCAAGTCTTGTTTCCAGACAGTCCCACTCGTGCACCAAATCGCCCGCCGCCATGTTATGACGTAAGCAATCAGGAGACTGCTTGTTATTTAGCTGCAGGTTTGTTAGTAGTTGGTTGGTTTGTATTGCTAAAAACCGATAACATAAATAGATGGAAAGAAATTGTGAAAGTGGTGCATAGTTTCTTTGTTCATTAACACGTCAATAAGGTTTCCTAATAAAACATTTGTTACCCTGCCGAGAAATAGAATGCGAGAAAGGGCTTGGCTGCGTGCAGTGTGAATGGATGTAAATAGCATCAGCTGTGTAAACTACCATCACCCGTATTCACCATCTATTGAATCTAGGTTTAAGTTCGTATCACCCTTGAATCGTATTAACGACCGCAATAAACCTGGTTTCACAGCTCATATTTGAACCGAATTTAAACTGTGAAGGTTAGCGATCAGTTCCAGGTATCGTACTCGCCACTTTAACAAGTCTTTACACGCATTACTTCCTGAAGTTATAATATGTTAATAGAACAAAATATGACTACAGGAGAGTGGTTAATGTTTTCGCTTTTAGGGTACAATTCGTGTGGCTCCTAATTACGGTATTGATCCTGCATTGTGATGTTAGCTGGGGGAACTATTTAAATTAAGATGTGTTGAACTCTGGTTTGCAAAAGCCTGATAAAGCAACGGAGAATCGTTGCGCTAACTGCGTGACACCCCTTTTTGAAGGAAAGTCACATGGCAGGCCATATGAACTGCCAAACCAGGGAATTTTGTAAGTTTGAATTGGAATTTGGAATTAATTTATGGATTTTGGGCATCTTTGCCTCAGGTCGTAAGTCCTTCGATATTCTTCAGTTGTGGAAACAAACCTCCGTTTCCAGTAGGTAAGTGAGACATGTCTATCGCAAGTGAAACTAAGTAGCTAGTGGTTCTGATGTAATTAATGTGCCAGGATTTAATATTAACAGTAGCTATCCTGACAGAGACTTTACCCATTTCTTTAAGATAATCCGAAATAACATTTTAAAATACGTTTCTTCCTATGTCCTTGTTACTTGGAGTGTGTTTAAATAGCAAATACATAAGGTGATGTGTAGAAGAAAATAAGACTAAACAATATGTAGTTACATGTAACTCAGAGTGTAGTGGTTTGAGGGGAAAAGATTGCAGAGCAACTTAAATGCGAGTGCTGCTTTGAGTTTTTAAAATTATTCACTAGCCTTTTTGTGCGATTGTATTCTGGGATAAATTGTGGTAAATACTAAATCATTGTGATAGCTGGACAGTAGTGCGAATATGTAATCAAAAGTATCCGGACAGCCCACGAAACGTGTGTTTATCATAGAGGGCGAACAGTACTGCAATCTACCTCGTGGAACACACGGTCAGCAGACAGCAGAATGGGACAGTTGGAGGAACTCACGGACTTTCAGTGTGGTCAGGTGATTGGGTATGGAAAAAGTATGTGCGAAATTTTCACCCTACTGAACAAGTCTACTGTTTCCGATGTTATAGTGAAGAGGAAACGTGAAGGGACGTACGTATATAACCAAACAGTGTGCAGGCTGACCTCCCATGTTGATCTCCAGAGACCGTCGAGTGTTAAAAAGATGGTCGTACAGCGTAATAGTCAATTACTCATCGCTACCATCACATCAGGATATACTCCAAGTACCATGACTGTTCGGCGCGAGGTGCGGACAATGGCCGAGCATCTATCCCTAAGCCATACATCACACAGGCAAATGCCAAACGTCGCCTCGCGTGGTGCAAGGAGCTTCAAATCTGGACCATAGAACAGTGGAAAACAGTTGAGTGGAGTGATGAATCACGGTATACAATGTGGCGATCCGGTGGTAGGGTGTGGGTGTGGCGAATGCCTGCTGAACGACATTACCAGCCTGTAGTGCCGACTATGAAATTTGGTTGTGGTGAGGTTACAGTGTGGTCATGTTTCTTCTGAAGTGGGCACAAGGTTGACATTTACGTGACATTGTCACGGCACAAGGTTACGTTATCATTTTAAGCACTTTCCTGGTGCTTACCATTGAGGACCAGTTCGGAAATGATCATTCTTTCAACAGGACCGAACACCCATCCATACTGCAGGTATTGTTTGGGAGTAGTTCGACATCATCATCATCCCACTAATGGATTGGCCTGCGCAGAGTCCTGATTTGAATCTGATAGAACATGTTGTGGAAGGCCAACTTTGTGTTAGACCACACCTACCCACATCGATACCTCTTCTCATTTCGACGCTCCGCGAGGAATGGGCTGCGATTTCCCACGAAATCTTCCGTCACCTGATTGAAAGTATGCCTGCGAGAGAGCAAGCTGTCATGAAGGCTAAGGTTAGGCCAGCACTGTAGTGACGGCCAGTGTTCCCAATGGAGGACAGCCCAAACTCGTACTTCATTTCCATGTCGGTGTCCGGATACTTTTGATGACCTAGAATATAAATATAAAATAAATTATGTTAAATTTTATTTGTGTTCATTTGGGAACGTTAATTTTTTTTTTTAATAATAATGTCCAACCCCCATTTTCTAGTGGTTTGAGTTGCTGACTTAGGATGAGAACTGGGGGAGGTAGCGTGAGTTCGAGACCTTCTCACGTCGGCCGTCCTGATTGAGAATCTTTTTGGTTTTGCTTAATCCCACGAGGTATTGGTACTTAAAATACAAACCGTGCCGGGTAATTCCTCATCTCTTGTTCCACGCTCGCAAACAATATTTTGTTGCAAATTGTATTGATTGAAGTTGTCTGTCAAGAATAAAACCATTCAACAAAATATTTATGAAAAAAAGTTTATGTATAATCTGCTACATGGGAAGTTAGGGTTGCCATAGCTCATTTTACTTGTATTCATTTTTTTTCAGTTTTGTAGCATACGTCGGTACTGTATTTCAACCAAAATGTATATATGTGTGTGATTTGGGAGGGGGGGGTCTTATTTTGATGTTTTACCATAGTGAAGGTGTTCTATATATGTTTTCAAAATGTCCTAAATTTTTTAATAATAGTGGGAACCCTGTAATTTTTTGCTTATTACTTCTTCTTATAAATATTATCTTACTTATTTGTTTATTGATATTCATATATGTTAAGTAGATTGATTTAATTCTCTATAGGTTTTGCCTCAGCGGCTGCAGGAATGGTCAATGTCTCCGTGTGTAGCCGAAGAGCAGAACAAGAAGGCCTTAGAGACTGTACGCAAACAACAACAGGAAGTTCGAAATATTCTGCAGCATTTGGATACAAGACATAAAGTAGGTAGAAAGTAGTGTACTCATACTCGTTGACATTTCACTAGGTATAATGTTAGGGGGTGGGGTGGGTGACCGTTTTAAAAATCAATGTTCTTAATTTTTTTAGGGACTACTATTCATTTTTTCTTTTCCTTCTTATGATGATGTAATAGTAGTAGTAGTAGAAGAAGGAGAAGGTGATATCGAGAACATGCAGGAAGACATAAGAAATGTAGAAAAACGGTATTTAATAAACGAAATGAAAATTGCTATTTAACGATGGGTAAAATTGTTGAGAAAGTGAACAGTACAAACGACTTAGGCTTTTATTTCGATTACACTATGACATTTATTTAGTACGGCTTTGAATGTGATTGTAAGGGAGTGTAGAAGTTGATTTATTTGATATCTCTTTAATTAATGGTCAGAACGTTCTTACGTTATTTTATATAAAATACTAGATTTTCAGAATATTTTGATAATCTTAAAGGACAACATTACCACAGTTCATATGTTGTTAAATCTGCAAATTGAATGTAATTGAAATTGTCTTTATTAAAGTTTAAAAAAAGTGTTATGAATTGAAAAAAAAAAAACTGTACTGTGAATTCAGTTACGAATATTGGTGCAAATATTTTGGCTTTGTATACGAGAAGTTATGATATTGATAGAGAATTTATTGAAGACCTGCTGAATAGTAAATTCAGAGGAGATATTTGCTTGAACAATGTTTTATACAAGGACCAATCCACAGGTTAAGGACTCGTCATCTACTTTGGATGAAGGACAAACCTAAGAATATATTAACTAGGATCATAACTAACTACAATAAACATTCCATGCCTGCATAATAATTTGATACTCTGTACCAGACATCCTGGATTGATGACTTTTATTTGTTGACGTTATCTACTAGTAATTAATCTTGTTATTACGAGTAGATTGAGTTTTTCTTCGATACACGAATTATCGCAATTCATGAGCTTAATTTTCACTTTTTATTTGATCCTTGTAGCACTTTGACTTGTTATATTGGTTACAATTAAATGTTCATAGCATGCTTATAACGAATAAAACATAAATTATTATTATTTATATCCATCAATCAAAGCAGTAGGCTGATTCGTTCATTCACATGTTGACTATGCAACCGAAAAAAAAAAAAGAATACTGTCGTAAGATGCTATTCACTGACGAAGTGGCTAAATCTTATATTTGGTTAAGTACACCTAATCTGATACTGTTCCCAACATTATTCTATTCCCAAAGGTACCATGTTACGACATTTAGCATTAATCGTAGTATAACTCAACATCGTTATCTGTACACTTACTGATTCAACATGGTAATTTTCACATAACTAGTGATTTTCAAACTGGAGACTAGCTAACAGTATAAAATTTTATTTATCTTTAGGAGCTTGATGCCATTGTTGCTAGAGCAAAAAATGCCTCCATCGATATTCGTAGTGATGATGAGGCTGATGATTGTGAAGGCGAAATGAGCATGTATTGTATAACTTGCGGCCATGAAATTCATTCCCGGACTGCTGTTCGACATCTGGAAAAGTGTTTTAATAAGGTAAGTAATCTTGTCTAAAAATCTTATTGGTTGTGTATCGATTCTCTTATTCCTCAAGTAAGTAGTTTTGCTTGACTGCCGTTCTCTCATTTTCTCTTTAGTTTCCTCATGTCATGTGTTTTCATTTTCTTTCTTTCCTTTGTGTACTCATGTTGTATTATTTTGATGCGTCCACTACTTTATGATTGTTTTTAATCTTTCGTTTCCGACAACTTCAGATTTGTCCTTACGTAAAGATACTTCGAGTAAGTGAATTTTCGAAGCAGAGGCCAAATGTTCAAGGCCGAAGTTTTTTTAAATAGGTTTTTCATGATAAATTGTAAAATACTGTGTACAAGAGCCAGTCTGGAAATCAAGTTCTGTTCATCGCCACGTTTGTACTCTTAGACTGGCCTGAACCAAAGATGGCTAAAACAACAGCAATACAGTTCAGTTCGTATTCTTGGTAACAGTCTAGTAATAAGAATAGCCAACTCGTGACTTAGCCGCTTTGCGAATTAATTACGGGCGCCTTCAGAGGTTTGACACATTAAAAGAAGGTGCTTGTTTAAATTATATATATATATATATATGTGTGCCTCTATATATATATATATATATATATATATATATATACAGTCCGACA